>VXBA01005701.1:98043-162670 GCA_013399895.1 Serilophus lunatus | reverse complement strand
CTTTCCTTTCCTTTCCTTTCCTTTCCTTTCCTTTCCTTTCCTTTCCTTTCCTTTCCTTTCCTTTCCTTTCCTTTCCTTTCCTTTCCTTTCCTTTCCTTCCCAAACCTTCCCAAACCTTCCCTTCCCAAACCTTCCCTTCTCCTCCCTCCTCCTGTTCCCCTATCCTTCCTTCTACTCTCCTGCCCTCCTCTTTCTCCTGTTATTTCTGCCTTTCTTGTTTTTCCCCTCCACTTCCAATTTTGTTTTGTAGGTAGTTGGAGATCTGTTTTATTTTAAAACAATGAAGGAGGCAGAATCCCCTGAGGTAAATCCATTGAGTACTGGGAGGTCTTGGTAACACAATTGAACTGGCACCAAATCAATAAAAACAGAACAGAAGAAAAAACAATAATTAAAACATTCTGTCAAAAAAATGGAGCAGTAATTAAAAGATGCAAACTATTGTTTTGCTACACTAATTACATTTTAATTTTCAATAGCTTGCTGAATAGTATAAAAGCCCGTGCCTATAAAATGTCCCAGTGACAGTGCTCTTTCTGCAACTAGCATGATAACAGTGTTTATGTACTGTAACAGAGTGGTATGTGCTTTCAACTCTGTGTGGGTGAAGCTAGCTTCCTTGTAAGATAGCATGACAACAAAGTTTTAACTTTTATTTTTTTCTGCTGTGGAAAAATATTACTCAACACACACAGACACATACACGCACACACTCACTCAGACACACACACACACAGAGATGTGCATGAACACGCACACAAAACCAGGCTCAGTCCAAAAGACACTCTGCTCAGGGTACTTCCATTGACCTCAATTTTATGTTTATGACCAAATTTTATGTGTGGTGCAATAGTGCGTTGTTGGCCGGCGTGAATACTGTGTTTAGCTTTAGACTATGTCGGTTTTTCACATGTTATTGAAGGACGAAGGGAAAAACGAATCAAATTTTCCTATTAATATACACCATTTGCAAACCTAACACATGCAACTTTTTAGGCAGGGTCCTGAGGACTTTTCTCACAGAACAGTCCTCATAGATTTCACTGGTAGATACCCACACATAAAAGCAATATAATAAAGCCCATATTCTGTACCGTTATGAATCATAGTTGTCCTGAAAAAAATTACGTAATTCATTTAGCTGCTTTTAAGAAGAGTTTTCTTTTGAGAAATTTCCATATGCGCATTTAAGAAGCACTCCAAATCAAGCATACATGTAAAGGAGTTTGCTATTATTATTGTTTGTAGCAATTCAACACAAAGTCAAGTTATCCAGATGAGTCCTGGCAAAATCTGGATGCATTAGCTACAATCTGCTTCTCCATAGCTGTAGTTTACACAGTCTGCCTTTCATATCATCTCATTTGAATGATAGAGTTCTTCCAGAAACAACATCACATGTGTTCAGGCATGCCCCAAAAACAATAGGTCCCTTCCATCAAAGTGGGAGTAGTGGGGAAATAATTTCTCCGTAACTAATCCCTGATTTCAGATGTATGAAATCAATGAAATGCCTTAGTCTATGAAAATGGTCAGCATTGCCAAACAATATTTCACAACTGCATAACTTTTCTACATTAGCAATTTAATTTTAAAGTATTTTAAAATAAATATATTATCATATAAAATAAAATATAAAGACTGCACCAAATGATGGAATAAAACAACATCCTTTGTATCACTTCAACCAGAAACATAAGTAGATAGGGTAATGTATTTTGAAGGGAAAACACTGAGCAAACATTACATATGTTTTCATCAGTTTACAGTCCCCTTGATATCTTCCTAAATTAACCTCTCAGTTATGTGTATTCATTTCTATTCGGCTGGGAATAGTTAACAAGGTATAAATCTGGACAACATGAGTCTACTGTCTGGAAATACATAAAAACTAAATTCAAAAGGGAAGTCAGGGTAACAATATTACCAAAGCCAGAATAATTTACACTGTATACAATATCTGTATGTTTTTCTAGGGAGTGATAAGGTGATACTGATCAAACCAACAGCATTGGTAACCGAAGCTAATCTGAAGGTTGGGAAGCTAACTATGTATTTGCTACTCTTTACATCCAGTAGAAGACTGCAATTACATGTTTTCACAAACCAAAGTTGCAAAACCAAAACAGATACAAATACAAAGCCTAGAGCAAAATCTGAAAAAAAAAAAAAAAAAAAATTAAAATCTCTAGCTAGAAACCAGTCCCTTATCTTCTGAGAACAGCCCAAATTGAAGGGGGTTTTACACTGATGCAAGAATAAATTGTTTCAGAATTATTTCATGGACACAGAGTATTCCCCAAATCCCTATTATTATGATGCTAGTGAAATGTCCTGATTTACTGAAATTAAACAAAGACAGATATTTATTTATAATTCCTGTAACTGCTGCGACCAGTAAATGTATTTCATCACTGTGATTGCAAAAACAAATACCTATCAGAGAAATACAGTTCACAACACAGAATTGAATGGAAATAGAAAATTTGTTAATGTTATACTAATGCTTATGGCAGAAGTATTTGACAGAAGGAAAACTAAATCAAAACTGCTGGCTGAGGCTGAGCCATGGACAATTCTCAGGGATCAGTGAGCTGAGCTGTACAGCAGCATTATCACCAGAACAGCTGCCGGGGCACAGGGAGGTGCTCAGCAGGGGAACGTGGGATTCGTGTGGGACACTAACAGTGTGACTGTAGGCCTGGGACCACAGTGAGGGAGAAGGTAAAGGTGTTCTTATGGACCTTGGTAGGATGCAAAAGACTCAGGATGCCAGATTGATGCCATCTCCTCTGCACCATCTGGATGGAGCTACCAGCATATTCTGCAACTGTTTTGTCTATCTCACCCAAACAGCCTCTGGAAATCTCAGACTATTGTAAATGGAGCACTGGAGCCTTTTTTTTTCGTGTACAATATACACCTGTTCCAAGGAAGAATGTTGCAGCGACACCAAAGTCATTCTCTCACTACTCCTGCTTGCTGGGGAGTAGGAGCAGATGGAGAACAACAAACTTCCTTACAGCAGACAGAGCGTATGTGGTAAACTTGATGTGGACAAGAATAATTGAAATTATATTATGATTTTTGATACTTGTGGTAAAATGCTCACACTACCAGTCATGCTATCTCTTCTGGATAGATCATTGGATCTACACCTTCATGAATCCTTGGATACTTGTTTCACTTCCTGAGAAGATAGGAGCAAAAGCAACATCAAGAAAAAGAGTCTATATTTTCATATTCCTCCTACACTTGATTTTTTGAGCATACAAAGGCTGTAGTTTCACAGATTGGCAGCACAGGTGTAAAGCATTGTAACCTGGCAAGCCCTAGAGGCAGAGACAGGTTGCTCTGCAACTGAAACTTGGTTTCAACCAGATGAACTTCCCTACATTATCAATAAATCTCAGTGTCAAATATTGTCCTCTCGGCTGGTCTGGGAATGCAATTAGCAGCAGGAAAGGACAGAGCCACACTGATGAGCCAAGGTAGGATTCTTCTCATGTTATGTGTGATTCAGCTCCTTCAGTTCTGTGGTCAAGGGTCCATGTATTTTAAAATCAAATTTCATTCAGATACCCTGAGTGTCTTTTTGTGCTGGGTACGATGATGTGACACAACCACAAGCAGCTACTCACAGTATTTTTGGAGTGTATTTCCTCCTTCTGCAGTTTTTTCTGTTAAAGGAGATGACCAAGGCAACAGCAAATATATGATTGAAACTCTGACATTGCTACAACGGCATAGTAAAGATACCCCTCTGCACTAATTCGGTTAGATGCCTAATGCTAAAGCCACGAGTTGGGTTTTATGCAGCAAGCACACAATTTTGTCAGTTCTGAGCTGGTTGTAACAATTATAGGCTGATGGAATCGGTCTCTTGCTATTGGAAATCTAACATTTTGAATGTACAGTACATTACTAATTACGCTAGGTCCAAAGGTTAAAAAGTACAGCTCTTTTTGTCTATGAAAAGATGCTAAACAGAAGGCTAGCGTTCACACATATTTTTAATACACTCCCTAAGCATACCTACCTTTAACAATTTCTTACTTTTACCACATAGTCCTGTGACAACTCAGGAGGCCTTCTTTAAAGTTTAAGACAGTGTAGCATGTGTAACATTACACTGTACCACGCATTTATTTTTCCATAGAGCCCAGAGGGCTAATGAAATCCTCTCTTCAGTCTCTGTAGTAGAGTGCTTATATATCTTTATAACAGATGTAAGTCTGCATTCTGATTTTTCCTGTCTTGCTTAGACAGTTACAAAGCAGATGGGAGGTGGAGAGTGCTTTAATTCTATCCTCATTTCTATCTTACCACATTTTTGACTTTTTACTGTAATGTATTGCAAGAGCAAAACTAACCATGAAGTCCAGTATTTAGCAGTATCTAGATCATACAGTTTACATACATATAGGGCATTGCAATTTTTTATGGACATCACATTTGAAGGAAGTGCATGCAGGATAATTGAAAAGGATTCAGAGAAAAGTAGAAAAAATAAACTTATGGTACAAGGACTATGTTCAGCACAGAAAAAGTAGGCTGAAGAGCTATCTGCTGACACATGAAGTCAAACTCAAGTGTAGAGTTCAAACAACAGGTTTCAGTATTTGCAGTGAAACTATTACGTTAAATAAATACTAGGAACACTGTAGAGAATAAATTCAAGAATATAGTGGATAAATTCATATTTAGTCAATCAGTAATTCCTTTCAAGTGAAAGCCCTGTTAAAGTTATTAGGCAATTTAGGGAGGAAATAAAGGGTGGCACAATAGCCTTATGCTAGTAGCAGGTCTTAACAGAGTTCCATAATATATGCAGTCCTTTATTACTGATGCATTGACATTTTCAGCACCTTTCTGGGACTACGTGCAGGTGCTCAGGTAACGCTTGTGTTTGCACGGAGGTTCCAGTGCTGGTGTTTGACACAAGCATTTCAGACCCTGCCCACACACCCTCTTTCCTCTGAGTGTACTTACAGTGGAAGTTACTTGTAAAGACAGACAAGTAGGGAAAGGAATTGTGACTTTGCTGAAGGTTATCTCTTTTATCCACCATATTGTCAAAGGCATTACAAAATGTTCCTTGAAGTGACTCATTTTTTGGTTTTATGAAGTGAACACGGTGTTCCCCATTGCAGAATTTCTAGCTTGACCAAGAATAATAGAAATACTTAGAAAAGATTATATTTTCTTTGAAAGGGTAAGGCAATTTTTTTCTGCTGAAGAATTAAAATATTAATTTGGACTGTGGTTAACATTTATCACCTCTGTGACGATAATAACACTTCTACAGCCTTATAATCAAAAACTCTTAAAATCGTTGGCTACTAACTTCTGAGTTTTTCAAATGGCACAACACAGCACATATAAGTGAGATCATGGGCTTAAAGAAAGGGGCAACACAACTGAACAGAAAGTGCTGGCTGTCAGTTTTGCCAGCAGTCCATGTCAATTCCCACAGTTTAACAGTAACTAGCATTGAGACTTATTTAACAACAGAATAAAAAGAACCCTGCACAGGAGATCTTCCTGGGGCATTCACTGCAATTAATAACATTAGAGACACTCTATTACTTTATGAAGTTGTAATTGTTACATACTCACAGGCATTCTTCTGCACCCACTGCCAAGGCGTAACTACCCCTGAAGTATATCATAATATGTGTAAGCATACCAAGACAAAGCAATCAATTTTTGCATTCCATATTCTCTACACATCTAGACTAGAAACATACCTAGCAGGTTACATTTAAATATATTTAAGAAAGCATTTAAATATATTTAAATGTCCCTTTTGGTGCATATATGAGTGTTCAAAGGTGCCAACTCCTGCTTTTCATACCAAAAAGGTACAGCAGAGGGAAAGGGTCCTTTTTGCTGTCTGAGATGTTTCATGTCTGTCCCAGAGAAAAAACCTCATAACTTTTCATCCCATTTTCCAGCCTTTCTCTAGACATGAATTATTATTAAATTTATTTTAATGTCGATTTTTTTAAGATTTAAAAAAACTAAATTAAAACAGTGTTCATTTATATGTAACAATGACCTTCAGTGACTACAAAGTAAATCATACACAGAAAAGAAATAATGTGCTTTGTTTTTCAGTTTCTGTTAGGAGTCCCATCTTGCCTCCTTTTCCCATCCCTCCCCCCTTTTTTTGAACAACAAACCTGCATTTCCTTTCTAGCATTACTAATTGATACTGACTCAAATCTGGAGGACACATATTCGGATTTGCAGAAGCTAAGGTAGCCCAAGGTAAGTAAGATAACCTGCAATTATTATGAACTTATTTTTTAAATCCAAAGGGAAGGGTTCCAGGTTTTTTTTTTTCCTTCTCATTGAAAAAGCCTTAAAACAAGCTATGTCTGCTTTAGGATTAAGATTCTGAGATCTGCCTTTTAAAATACTATGTATCAAAAAATATGTAAATAAGTGCAGAATGAAAACCTCTGTAAGAGTGGATTACATACAAAAAACAGGTATTACTTTTCTCAATTCAATCATGACTTGCACAAACATGTACCTCGTAGAAACTAGAGGGCAGAACCTGGACTGTAATGATGGAACAGTATCCCTATATGCCAGCTACCAGATCAAATAGCCTATGGTATTTCTTATTTCATCATTAATTAAAATGTGATCTGGATTCCACCCAAACTTTGTTTTGTGGTTCTTCCAGTATGAAGTGTCTTTCCCAGTTATCATGTGCATTGTTTTTCCTTTAAGAAAATATATTTCCTCCTGAAATATGTGGATTTGTTTTCTAACTTCATGTAATCTGCCTGATTACATAAGTAGTCTGCCTGTACCTTCACTCTTGAACATTTCAACACATCCTTTGCAGTAAGGAAGCCATAGGCAATGATTTATTTGACCCATTCCATTCCCGGGTGTTTTAATTCAGGTGTAAAAGCTGTCACTACAGTTTATTGTCTTGAAGTTTATTTTCTTTAGCTTATTTGGAAAATTTTAGAGTTCTGCATTAGTTTGTTGGCTCGCTTGTTCTTTGGGCTTCGGTTTCCTAGAACTTGATTAACACATCAGCTCACAGGTGAGAGCACTGAGCCCAAATATGCCTTTCTAATGCAACTGCACTGGTTACAGAGGTATCAGAAAACAGGATCCAGCCTAGCTAGCTCTGGTTGGTAGCCAATATCCTCCCTCCAGAAATCACCTTTTGTCTTGTTGGCCTCTTCAAAAGCTCTTATGTTCACTCCTTAAAATGTATCAGTGAAAATAACCTTGATCGACAAAAATTTGCTGTTTAAGATAGTATAGATCACTATTGTTGATATTCATAGGAAGGTCTTCACTCCTGCAGTTAGTTTGTACATTTTGGAAAGGCAGCAATGTTAGCTGGCAGAGGGAAATATGCTGCAGACCTTCTAGGTGTGGGTTCACAAAAACAAAGAATTACAGCAAACTGAAGCTGGAAGACATATCTAGAACTCATATGATCCAATTCCTTTATCAAGCAGGGTCACTTAAAACAAGGTTGTTCATCATCATGCCCAGATGGCTTTTAAATATTGCCAAAGAGGGACACTCTACAGGCTCTCTAGACCACTTGTGTCAGTACTCAGTTACCCTACGAATAAAAAAGTCCTTCCTGATGTTCAGACAGAACCTTCTGTGTTTCAGATTGTGCCTGTTACCTGTCCTGCCACTGAAATGAGCCTGACTCTGTCTTCTTTGCATCCTTGCTTCAGGTATTTTCACATTGATAAGACCTCCCTGAGCCTTCTCCACTTTTGCTTAGAGAAATGTTTAGCAGCAGAAAAGTTGTGCTGTTTGTTCCTTTTCTTTGCTATTTCTTGCTTCAGATGGTTAACCATCTCAGTGGCTTTTGCTGGCCTCTCTCTAGTATGTCCATCTCTCTCTTGCACTGAGGATGCCAGAACTGTAAACAGTACTCTGGGTGTAGTCTCAGCAGTGCTGAATGGAGGGGAGGATCACTTCTTTTGGCCTGCTGGAAACGCTTCTCCTAATGCAGCCCAGGACAGAATTCACCTTCTTTTCTGCAATGTGACATTGCTGGGTCATGTTCCACTTGGTGTCCGTGAGCTCCTCAGAGCTGTTCCCCAGCTTGTCAGCTCCCAGCATGTACTGGCACACGAGAAAAGCCTTTCTTCCCAAGTGTGAAATTTCACACTTCTCCTTATTGAACGTCATGAGGTTTCTGTCAGCCCATTTTTTCAGCTGATTGGAATCCTTCTGGATGGCAGCATGACCTACTGGCACATCAGAGGTTCAAGGTAGTGATTTCTTTAGCTGGCATTGCTGGAGCCAGAAGACATGCATTTGCAATGTGCAATCTGCAATCCTGCTGCCATTCCTACTGTTGTCATTTATTCTTTGGGTGTCCTCAGGTGGGTCAGTTAATTCTGTAGCCTTTACCTGGTCTGTTTTCTCTGTACTACACACTCTGTAATGGAGTCTAACAAGTACTTAAATGCACACTTGTTAGTATGAGACATTCTGGCTCAGTATGATATTCTTATACCAAATTATTATATAATCGGTCCATTATTAAAGCAGACAGAGGTGACAATAAAATATTTTTTCCTCATTAATTCAATTTTTTTGGCTGGTTGGAGTTAGTGAGACAAGGGCTGGGAGAAAGACTTAGGGCAGCAAAGAAGTCTTAGTGATCTGAACCAGACCTGTCACCCTAGTTTTGCCAAATGTCATCAGTGGCACAAACTACAGCTTCTCCTGCACAGGTTTAATAGCTTGTAAATCCTGGCACTTGCAGCCAGAGAGGTGCAGTGAGTTTTGCCTACTCCCCTGAGCACAACTCAGGCAGAACAGAGAGCTGTGCTCCTAGGATATAAAACAAAGCCATGTCACTTCTTGTGGCACTGCCCTGAACCAATCCTTCATGCAGTGACTTTTACATTTTTCTTCCAGGCCACCAGCTGTCAGATGGTAACAATTTCCATCCACTTGCTGACGTGAGCTGGTTTTGAACTTTAATCCAGTCCATGTCTTAGCTGTGGTGGCAAACACTTTTTAACTAAAAAGAGCCTTCAAAACAATTTCAAAAAAACCAAAAAACACACAACCGAAAGAAAACCAACAGTCCCAAAACAGCCTTTGCTAGCAGCACAGTTTTTACAAAAGGCTTGACAGATGTAAACAGGCCAAGCAATCACATGAAGGGGAAGCAGCCATTGCGTGACTGCAGGAGCTCATGGTTGCTGTGACTGAGGCACCTGGGTATTGTTCTGCACGACAACCATGCCAAGGGCCAGTGCTTGCCCCAGAGACCTTGCAGTCCACACTCTCCACGGGACACAAGATAGAGGCCAAAGGATGAAGGAACACAAGGAAACAATGAAACAATGAAGGTCAGCATGAGAAGCAGTGGTCTCATCATTAAATCATCTTCATTTACTTTCCTAATATGCTAACATTTTCTGCCACACACAGATCTTTTCCTCCCAGGCAGTACTGAGTGCCTTCAACTCCCAGGGAAGTCTATAAGTATGGAGAGACGTCAGCATGAGGTGCTTAGCATTGTGCATTGCAAAGCCTGGAGAGTCAAATCTTGGCTACTTTACATACTCTAGCTTGGAGCTACAGTCACCTCTGTAATGGAAAATTATTATAATACAATAATACAGCTGGGAAGAATTTGCCATGTTTCTTGGACACAAACAATAGTAGTTCCTTACTCAAATATATATGCTTAATAGCTAAAATGTTTCTCCTGTTACATTTAGATAATCGTTTTCTTAAGAGATAGACATTCGCAGTAGAAAAAAAATACTGTTATTTTCTGTATGAATCTTTCCTGCTTGGGACGTCAACAAGTCGCTGCAATACACGGGTATTTGGGGTTGTTCTTTGCATGTCTTCTATGCGACTAGTTGCTTAAATTTTCTTTTCCTGTGTAGTATGGGGACTCAGCTGATCAGTAACTTTTCCATATTCTCTCTGCTGCCTAGTGGCACCTTTACATTGCAGATGTGCTGGCTTCATCTTCTAACCATGATCTGGATAATCTTATTTCCTTGTTAGATAAATTTAGAGGGCTGAACTGTCTAGCAGTTCTCAGA
The DNA here is from genome assembly GCA_013399895.1 of Serilophus lunatus. NCBI lineage: Eukaryota > Metazoa > Chordata > Aves > Passeriformes > Eurylaimidae > Serilophus > Serilophus lunatus. The sequence continues at coordinate 152,591 of VXBA01005701.1, read as the reverse complement.
ATTTGTAATAAATTGATCCCACTTAATACCTAGCCTTTTTCTAAAGTTGTTACCATTGTCTGTGCCTTTGGTGGATTTATTAATAATAGAGCTTAATCAGCCATATTAACTCTAGATTCAAAACTAAATGGTTGCTAATTAATTTGAATTACAAAGATTAGCCTTAGGAAGGGAAAATGTGGCAAACACTACAGTTTTCTGAGCTAACCACACCTTTTGGAAATTCCCAGAATAGCTGATTCACTGGAATGACAATTACCCTCCTGCTTTTTCCCCCTTCCCCCCCTTCGAAGCACATTGTTTTACAGGAAACTTAATAAAACTTAGTTTGTTAACAACAGTCATTAGAACTTTACTGGGATTGCTCACGCCGATGACAATCTTTGAAAAGTTGTGTTTTTTTCATTCCAAAAGTATTTCTCTGCTTATTCACACTTACTGATTGCAACGGGAACCTACCTGGAGTAAGGGCAATGAACCCGTTTGTGCATCAATGATGTAACTGGGAATTTTCCTTTTGGACTCAATAATATCCTGAAAAGTAATCGTAACCGATTAGACATCCATTCTCTTGTTCCTTGCGCATTCAATTTGTAGCAACAACAATAGTTTTAGCTCTGAGTTGCTACGATTTTTTTTCAATTACATATATTATGAGTCAAAGGATGTTGGATCCAACACTCTGAGGAAACAATGGGGACAGATACTCCATCCTGGCTAAGTGCCTTTTGTGTCCTTCTGTGTGGCTACTTTAATTTGTACCAGAGGCTAGCCATACACATGCATAAACATGTATATACAGGAAACCTAGCAAGCCTGAAAATCAAAGGACAAAAGAAAAATACTTTATGTAGTCTTTTATGCTGTATATACATACACATACAGCACAGCAGAGGAAAAACAAATTTTAATAGCTAAACAGAAAAGTAAAATAATCACTATTTAATTATTGGAGCAGTATATAGATTGGGGAAAGAAAGTAGAAGACAAAAAAAATATTTACAATGGCAACAGAGAATGGTCAACAGTGTAATACATTTCCTTATTGACTTAATCACAATTCCCTCATAGACATTTTTGACTGTAATGACCCTATCCTTTTCATTAAGTTCCACTCTTGAGCCACTTTCTTTTCTGTTTATATTCTGGCTCTGTCAAACTGGTTAGTTTTCCTGGTTGTAAAGCTACAATACAATAACTTGCAGCCTTGTACTATACCCTATATATTTGCTACAAGTATGTAAAATATGGTATGAGAGCAACATTTTCCGCAAGGAGTAAGAGTAACATCATATGTACATACATCAGACAGTCACAGTTTGTCATTGATGTTAGCCAAATGCTCTTTCTATCTTTCAGTTATGAAAGTAAAGACATTTGTCCATTTTAGGGAGGAGGACAATTTTAAAGATAGAAAAGATTGGCAGAAACCAGAGCTCAACTCAAACTGCTTCTGGGAAATTCCCAGAATGCTGAATCACTGGGGTGGGCAATTGTCACCTTCTTCAGCTGAACAAGAGATTCTAAAGAAAAGAAATGTATGCATGCTCAAAGAAAGGAAATGCAGCATTACTGTGACTGTTTCTTTGGAGAGAAATTCCTGAGAAATCATTTTCTGTTCATAAAAGGGTTTCTTTTCCTCTTAACCTCACACTCCTCGGGAAGAGAAATAATCATAGAGATTTCTGAAAATTTATCATTGATCCTATACTTTCTCACATCAAAACACTTTCTCCAAGAATTTTCAACCCTAGGACCCAGATGCTGGGTGGGTTCTTTTGTGTGATCTAACTCCCTTATCATGTAATCCCTTTAAGCATATGCATCATTGCACTACCTGAGGAGGCATAATAAATTCATACATCCCAATGGAGCCAACTGCTTGAAAGCCAACAATTTTGGGGCCCCATCTTCTGGAATTACTTAAAACTATATCATGCAGTAAATCTCAAATATTTTTCATGTATGTCTATTACACTCCTTAAACAGGCAAAAATGGGCAGTGCTTCTTTTGAAAGGATGGTTTCCCATTACAGTATCTCTCCAATGAAGTCCTGAACAGTGGGAGCAACTCACACTTTTAATCTGAGTTCAACAGCTGTGTCCTATAAGACAGCAAGTACACACCACTAAAGCAGTAGCAAATGGCTAGATTTTGATATTTTTCTCAGGCCTCAAAGGTCCTAAGAATGCTCCCCTTTCGGTAGTCTGTCAGAGGTTACAATTTTTAATCTTCTTGCAGTCCTCCAAATCCAAGTGATCAGGCCAAACTAGCAAGAAGGATCTGCCCAGAGGTCCAATCTTTTGATACTTCTGCTTGCTGAAGAATCCTTTCCCAGTGGGTGAGACTTTCTGTAGGGATAACGCTTTAATGAGAAATATTTTGCTGTTTCTCAGTACATAACCATTGCTTCGATAGAGGGATAACAATTCACTCCAGTCCCCATCCTTCCACACATTTGAAGCTTTTTTAAAATGGAGAGGAGCACAGAGGAGAGTATCACATAGATACTCTGCCAAGTAGAAAGGCAAGTTTTGGAGAATTTCACCTCTACACTTTTCAAACAAAACCAATCCAAGCATAGAAGATCAAGAAATTAAAGCAATGTTATTTGGCCATTAATTCTGGCTTGTGTCTGACCCGATCAGTTTCTTTCATAACCTTTATTGTAAATTCCTTACCCAATTCTCCTCTAATCTCCACACCTCTTAGATTAGAGGTTGTGCACTCAGCACTCCCTGAAGCCCTTCCCACATGCAAGCTTTTCACCAAGTGTCTATGAGTGAGCTCCGTTCTCAGGAGGGTGCCTGCATAGCATGTTGGACCAGGGTACTTGCTTTCCTGCTGACCAAACACAGAAAATCAGAGCCACTTCTCACAGTATTCACACTGCTGTTTAGGAGCTGTCAGTGACCAAGAGCTCAGTCAGAAAGCAAAACAGGCCCTGTTTCTGTCACTAAGTGTGAGGTAAGTTTCCACAAACTTCAGCTAACTGAAAGGATCCAGTGCAGAGCCTCTTGCCCTTCAGCTGAAGGAGAGATTCCAGTGTCTTCAGAGAGCAGTTGACTCACCTTGCCTCAGACAGGTATCTCACGCAGGAAGGATCAGTCTTCATTCAGAAGTACTCGTTTCCTGTCGTTTATTGGAGAGAGAGCCTGGACAACACGTTTAAAAGGGTCCCACCTTTTTGGACTCATGCTACAGCTATATTAGCATCAGAATGTGTGCGCAGCTTAGAATGAAAACAGAGGTGATGGTGACGGTGGTTTTTTTTCTAGGCAGTCTAGTTTTATTTTGCTTTGATAGAACTACTATTGCAGTGAGACACTTCACTGTGTGGTAATACAGTGAGATAGTCCCACGCCCAGTCGACTGAAAGTACTTGGCGTTTAGCCCTATGACTGGCAACATCCTTTAGGTGTGGTGATGTCTCTCAGTATCGCCCCACCCTGTCATGTCCAGCATTTCATTATCACAAGCATTAAGGTCCAGTCCTACCACCCTTACTTACAATGAGTAAGAGTAGCAGGATCTAGGTCTAAGTGAATGAATATTGACATAATTACGGCAGTATTTGTAACCTTATTATGCCAGTGAAAACTCCACAATCAGAGCTTTGAGAATAAGGAACTAATTGGCTTGAAACAATTTCAGTCTAATGACCTCTTCCCAGAAGCTCAATAGTGCATTAAGGTTTATACTCAGGGTTGGTTAGATTAGTTTCAATTTCAGTTAGTGGGTATCTATCCAATTACTCTCCTCCTCACTCCGAGTAGAGCACATGGCATTCCTTCTGCTACTCGCTACGCTAAGCAGCATGTGAGTTGGCAACTTGGGCTGAAAAGCAAATTAGCATTATGGAAACTGCAGTATTCTGGCACTCACATTAGGATCAGTGATCTGGCAAGAAATCCTTCCAAGCTACCAAGCTTTCCTGAGCCCAGAGACAGATGCAAACTTTAATCCGAGACCAGGTGACAACAACAAAACAAAACAAAACGAAGTTGTAGGGGAGGGGGAACAAATTCTTAATTGTCTCAGAGGGTACTGGTTGGAGCTTGGAGATGGATTTCCTATTGAGACCTAAGGCTTGTGTTACAGTGAAGAAAGACGGACAGAAAGGTGAGATAGACAGATAAGAGAGGAAGGAAGGAAGGAAGGAAGGAAGGAAGGAAGGAAGGAAGGAAGGATGAAGGCAGAGGAAAATGNGGCAAGCAGGAAGGAAGGAAGGAAGGATGGAAGGATGGAAGGAAGGAAGGAAGGAAGGAAGGAAGGAAGGAAGGAAGGATTATGACTGATGCACATCTGGCATACACATCTGGTACCTCAGCTGTTTGTGGCTGCCTGTCTGCCAGCATTACTGCCTGGCAGTAGGCCAGCAGAGCAAAAAGAGGTAAACCCATTTTGCCACAAAGATACCTCCTGTTAATGGGCTCACCCCTGTGATGGACCAGCCACAGTGTTGGCCCTCATCCCCTTTTGCTGACTCTGAAGACAGAGGCAGATGCTGCAAGACTGACAGACGACAGCAGGGCAGTAATACCTTAAAGCACTTCAGCCGGATTCATCAGAATTCATCTGTCTTTCTTTGGGTTTCTTTTAAGGCATTCACTGGTAAAGATTATTTTTTTCATGTGCTGGAATAAGCTATTTCCAGTGTTTTTGTCTGGCCTGAGAAAGCAGAATAAGGTCAATAATCCTTACATCTTAGTTTGTATGGAAGGGAGAAAGAAACTAGAAGAAAGCATAGAGTAGTACCTATGCCTCAGTGAAAACCAAAGGGAGTTGTGCACCTGTCTGTGAATATGTGCTTTAGAAATAACTTCTGTTATTTCAGCTTCAATAGGTACATTTCTGTACTGCCTTAGCCACTCAGCACCCAACCCTGTCTGCACTAACATTGTATCTGTGCTGCAAAAAGACTATATGTGCACACTCAAAGCCTTTTTTTTTTGCAGTTCTTAGATGGTAAAATATGCCAAACAACATGAGGCTCAGATAGGATTTAGTTACAGTTTTATGCCATCAGTCACAAGAGACTGTACTCTAATTACACAAGTCCATGTTGCATTATGAAAGAATTTCTATAGTCTTTTAATAAAGATGGCTTTTTTTATTTAATGGCAAGAGACACAAACTAGCAGTATAAGTAGTTCTAGAGCATTTGGTAATGATTCTTCCCATTACTGAGGGAAAGTATAGTAGAATTTTGAGCTTTATTGAGAGTAAGACATAGTCTGAGAAAGATGTTCGTAAATCATAAGGTGATCGAATACAGCAGAATCACAGAAATAAGGGCCTCTACTGGAGTTTTCTATCAAGCTAGTGCACTGTAGGATGGTATATATTTGACCTTTAAGAAATGTTGGCTTTCACCTTGCTCATGGTGTTATCTATATTAAGACTGTGGAGGAAAGTCAATGGGTTGAGACCTCTGATCTTGTACTTCTCCATGGCCACCAAAGTTCAGTGTATTTATCTCTAGGCTGAGCTCTATAAATTGTGCTTTTTTTACCTCTTGACCAGTCCAAAGTCCTTTATTGTCAGTATTTGTTTTGCAAATGTTTCAGTTCAGTGCATTAACATCAGAGTATGAGACACAGCTTTTCTGCCTGTTAGTACTACGAGATCCTTGGCCAGTTCTCTGAACCCAGTAGGCAGAATGTACCAATCCTTTGAGGGTTTTATGTGGAAGTCATTAAGCCAAGGTAGTGGGATTTTTTAATTTACTTCATTAAATTTGTAGTAGGTTTCATTCATTTCCCCTGGACTTTTGTTACAATACAAAGAAACTGAGTCAAGTACTAGACTTCCATTTATTATGAAACAACTGTGCTCACTTTTATTTCATCTGGATACACAGATCTGCATCTGCTACTCCAGACTCTTTCAAGGAAACTGTCCAAAACTCTCTGGTTTTAGACAGACTTTTCTGCTTGTTTCCTTTTCTCTGATGGTAAGGCTGCCTAGACAGCATCTAGAAAAGAAGGACTAGCCTTTGATTTCTGTGCTTTTGGTTTTCTGACCAGAACCTCAAACTGGGATCACAGGAAGTAAGATGCATTTCACAGCTGCATAGCTGCAGCAGTACTGCTGGAAGAAAGTTGAAGGTACCTGTATATAGATCACAAGGTCAAAATTAATATGTTTATACTGAGAGGGGAGGTAACTCAACTGCCTCTGGATAATGTGATTTTATGATGGCAGGCAATCTTCCAGATTGTATTTAGTTTCTTAAGAAATACTGGTTGGCAATCAGACATAGGTTTCCACACCTCCCATTTACAGCAGATCAAGTTGAATTTTAAGCTTTTGAAAAAAAAATCATCCCTCTCATCCAGGTGATCTACATTTGTCTTCCTCCTTCACTAAATAGGATGTACAACTAGGCAACACAAGTTTTGCCCACCTCTGTCTGACCTTTCAGGAGACTACAGGCAAGCCGACGCTACACTTTGTTTCCTCTGCCACACACTGGTTTCTCTATTTACATCATAACCTCTTTGTGCAGCATAATTGTCTAGCACAATGGGGCCCTCAGTGGGAACCTCAAGGTATTTCCATCATAAAAATAACAAACAACGAAAAGGAAGAAGAACAAAAGAAGAAACACTATGAATGCAAGAATAGGACCAAACCTCAATAGACTGAAGGTTTTTTGATTTGGGGACTTTTCAAAAATGAAAACAGCTGCAAATGAAAAGGTCCAACACTGTCTTTTATCTAGAACTGTGATATGTATCTCCAAAGAATTGTGCCATGCATCGTATGCATTGCTTCTATTGTAAGAACATATCAAGTGACAGTACCGTCAAATTCTAGAAATTGTACCATGTCTAGCATCATCAAAATTATGTTGCATTTTGCTTTGCAGCCTTCTTCCCAATATTAATGTTTTAAAATCCCAGGTAGAAGCTTTTACTCTTTTCCTACAAATGATTTATTTTGTTTTCTTGGAACAATACGTCACATTGTTTTTCTCCTTCAGAGCTTTCACTTTGATGTGTTGGCTTTGATTGCTAGAGGAAATGTTGTGGACCAGAAAAGGAGCCTTGCTATGGTCCAACTTCAATGTAAACAGCAGGTGCATCAGCTGCTGCAGGAAAGCCACTTGCTTTCCTGCTCTTTTTCAGGGATGAAAGAGGGGGATGTAGCAACTTATTTTTCTGGAAAATCTGAGACATAGGAAACAAAAATAAAGACACAGTTTGAAGTGTTTCCTTTATTTGTCAGAAGTCTCAACATGCAAAATAAAGAATATGTAAATACTGTACTTTAATATGTAAATACTGCATGACATTATGCTAATATTACACCTGGATATGATAGGCTTGGTGGTATCTATAAATCTGAGTACACCAGGCCAAATACTCAGCTGAGCTATAGTTTGAATTGCCTCCTCAGCAGAGCCAAACCAATTTTCACCAACAGTTATGTGGCAGCTTCTTACAGTGGCATGCAGAAATATAATGGTAATTTTTCTTCTTAACAATATTAAAGGGAAGGATGCAGAAGAAACTGTGCTTATGCATATGAGTGCTTCCCATGTTCAGAACATACTGTTAATTAATAAGCACTTAATTGTATGTATTCCTCATAAAGGTACCTGGGGCAAGCTGTAAAGAGTTTGTGCAATTTCCCATGTGTTCATACTGATGCTTGCTCTGGAGTTACAGGAAACAATTCTCCTAGATTTCTGGACAAGATGGGCTATGTTTTGCTATGTTTCCCACAAGTCTACAGCACTCCAGTTTCAAAAAGGATCTACTTAAACACAAGGTTTCCTAGAATTTGCATGCAGCATCAATCTTCCATGCTGTCTCATAATTTCCAAAAGTTGAGTTCACTGGTGAAGTTGGTCTTTAAAAAATGAGTCGATCACTGTTGGCAGAGGTACTTTGAGTCAAGAGCATTCAAATTCTTTACCCTTAATTAAGGAAAGCAGGAGAAAAATTTGTGTAGGAGCTCATCCATGAGTTCTGCTACAATTCTGGTTCCAATAAATCTTATTTCCTTCCTGAGAACAGTTTCATGAGCAATGCAACTGGGATTTTAACACATCTGTGCTGAATATAATCTTTCTCACCTATGCTAGAGGAAGCAGTGTGATATTTTTGTAAATAACTCCACACCTTGCTGGTAAGTGCTCTCACTCCCAGAATCTGTAGTAAAGGGGAGATAGGCAGTAACCTTTACAGTATCTAATAAGCATTTGGCAGGGCTGCCAAAGCTATGGTGCTTCATTCCACCAAGTGAAGCACTGAAGCCACAGAGAACAAAGAGGGGCAATGGAAACACTTTGTGACAATCATGCGGGCTCTTCCTCTTGCACTCCTTCCTTCTGCTCTGGACAGCCAAAATCCTGGCTCCATTAGAAATACCAAGAGTATGTTTTAAACAGCGATGTTAATCCTGCTCAGAGCAGGATTAGCTGCCCCTGAAGCTCTGAATGCCAACCAGATGTTGCTGTGCAGCTGGAAAAATGCCAAAGCAGATTTAAAATTCCTTTTTCTCTTTTAAGATGGAGGTCTCTTTTACCCGTAAGCAATATGCTCTCGGAATCTCAAAGGATTAGGGATCCATCACAATAGATGGCTTATTTTCACCCACTTATAGTCTACTGATGCCAATCAAAAGTCTCTCAGACTGTATCTGCATTAATAAAGTAAGGAGGTTTATTGGCACAAAATTATCCACTTTGAAGCATGCTTCCAGGTCTGGTTCTGGCTCTCCCTTATACTGTCTAGGCAGCATTCAGGGATAGATCCATGGGTTGTTATCCTCATTGGCAATTTGTTTCTGGTCACTCTGTACTTCTGGAAGAAGAGGAAAGCTGAGAAACATGGGCATAAGCCATGCCATCAGATCTTGATATAAGAGCCAGAGAACAGACCTTGATTTATCTTATTTACTACAGTAGATGTAGCCCCATTGCTTTCAGCGAGCATTGGATTGTACATAGGAAAAGACATACAATAGATTTTAAATGTTAAAGATACTCAGCCCAGAAAATTAGTTGAACTGGAGCTAGTTAGCTAGCAACAATGTTGTGCTCCATGCCCATACCATGATTCATACACTATGTCTTAAAACCTTATAACTCCAAAGGGATGCCTGTAGCATAACTAAGAGAAGGTTTCTATGTTAAAGATCAATTTTCCCTACCTTCTAAGCCTCTTCTTGTGGTAAAAAATTGCATCTCAAAAACAGATTTTGTAATAGAACTTGGTAGTAGACATTTTTCTACCAGGTACATTTTCTTGTCAAATAATTTAAACAGGATCATGTAGTCATCTCAGTACTCCAGCCTCTTTTAAACAAACTGTTTTACAGTTTGCTTCTGGGTGAACTTATGCCATTTAAGCATAGGTTATATGTGCAGGTTTCCCCCACTTAATCATTTCAACAAAGAGCCTGTACTGATTACCACAGACCTCACCTTATTTTCCCAAGCTAACTCAATCACTCAACATAACCTCTTCTTTCTTCTTTTAGTTCTCTACCAATCACTCATTCATCCATGACCCGTAGTCTTTTCCATCCATTCCAAATTGCTGCCTTTTGCTGACACAGCAGCCTACTTAGATAATGAAAATTAAATTGCTGTAATAAGATAATGCCATGTTTTTCACTAAGAACAAACAGAAGCAGAACTTAGAAGAAATCTGGAGGATTAGAAGTGGGGATGTTATTATTGGTTAACTCCAAATGCCTGAGACAGTCTGCCAAATCTTCTGTGTGCCTCACGTGGTTAAATTATCCTGAGATACTTTGTGCTCCAAGAAGTTAGCAGGGTAGCCTCAGGTAAAGAAGTGTCTTTCAGCACATATAGAAAAAGCCCTGAAGAGCCCTTGATGTAAGGAGAGAGTGTTGAAACACATGACTGGAGCCAAAGAATGTATCTGTAAAACAGAAACAAATCTAATAATAATTCTATTACTAAGATACTTGGAGAAGTTTTTACGGCATTATTTTTAGACGTCTTTAAACCACTGATTTGTAGTGAAGGATCATAAATATTTTTCTAGTGGGTATCTGAAGTCCTGCAGTAATCAAGTGCAGACTTTAGAAATCCCTAGCAGTTGTTCAAATTCCTTTGTAGGGCTGGATAGCTTGTCTTGATATGGAGTGGTGTTATCTTTGACTTCTTATGTACCTCTTGTCTATACTTAGTGTGTTCAAGGCTGAAGATGATCCTTCCTCTCAGACATGTCAAGAACCCTGGCGATATTTTGGGCTCTTGCAGAACTTTCAAAGCTTTCAATTCTCCTACCATTCGCAATTTGCAATTTGTGATTTGCATTCTATGCTGCTGAATTACAGAGGTGATTTTCCATTCTGGCTGGTCACAAGCAAGATTGATGAGAAATGTCTGTCCAGAGTTACACTTCAATGCTCTCTCTGATATTGCACATGTTATTCAAACTTGCACTGTTCTCTGTATTGCTGACGCTTTTGTGTCACGGAATTAAAAAAAGGTTGCTGACTAAAGTGCAACACTGTACATACTATTCCATTTCACAGTGGATTTTCTCTTTACTAGACATGCAAACTTGTTCTTAGACCACTTACTGTGTTGAATAAAATGGAGCAATGAGGCACTTAAATTCAAGAAAATAATGAGGCATTCCTAGAATAGAGTCGAGTTCACTCAATTCTAGAGGCACATAACAAAGGCCACAGAAATAAGGACTGTTCTCAGACTGCTTACTGAAGGAGTATTATTTATTTTAACTCGGTATAAATATCTCAAAGTGAGTTGCTTACTCCAACACTAGTCATGTAAAAATCAGCGGGAAGAGAGAGGAACTTCCAGGGGGAAATTTGCCCCAATTATTTTAGATACTCCAAGCTATCCTCAACAACCCAGCAACCATAGGGTCTCTTAAGGCTGTCTATACACATACAGTGTGCAAGGTGAGAAACAGGTCAGAGTTGGAGCAGGAACATTTTGTTACTAAAGAAATGTATAAGGTACTTCCCCAGAAAACAGGCACAGGAGCCTGATGAGCGATTATTATCCTCCAGGTTTTGTCCACTGGTCTGGGAAACCCTTCTCCAGTAATTTCAGTAGGAAACCCTATAGCTCTGGCCACTTACTCTGTTTATTATTCTAAGAATATTTTTCTTGCTTAAAGGGAATCCTAACGTGTCCAAAAGCACAGTCCTCTATCTGCTTCATATATGAGTGTATCTATGAATATAAAGCAGACAAGGTTAATTTTATGCAGCATACTATTTTTATTTAAAGTAGTTTCATCAAAGGATGGTCTGGTTTTCACTTTCTAATACAAATATCTAGTAAGTTATAAACCTTGGTGAAGTCTCCCCCTTCCCCCTACCAGCTAAAAGGGTTAACTACTTTACATCAAATACACCTAATATAACTGAGTCTGTTAACTCATGCTTATGGGACGAAAAACAAATTGTAACCACATATCTGGGGACTCCACAATAGCTCAATCCCTTTAACAATATGAGAGTTTTGTAGTTTTGTCACAAGGCTTCCCAAATGCTGGGAATAAAATATAGGCTACAGGTTTGCCAGGGAGCAACGTAAACTGTTGAAATCACGACTGTATGGGGGAAAATGCTCACAGAATCTTGAAGGAGCTGCTGGAACAAAACAAGACCTCTTCTTTGACTCTGAGGTTGGCTCTCTTGGGTCTCCTTCCTCTGGACAACCCTGTTTCTTTTCACCAACAGAAAATTCTGGCTATTCACTTTCCATGTGCTGATCTAAGTGTATTACAAGGCAACAAAAATCAGAAAAGGTCCCCATGGTACACTATGGATTTCAAAATTCTCGCAGCTGTCACCAGCCAAAGACTGCTTTACAGATTAAGAAAGAAAAGTAAGCTGTTTTTAAAAAACGAATGCTTTGGCTAGGGTCAAAATTATGAAATCAGTATCACCCACCTCTGTATCCTGATCCTGTGCAGATGTACACACCTGCCCCATTTCTCATATTGTGGGTGTCCTCGATTGCTGTCATGCATATGCCTCAGTGTTCACAGGGTCACAGTCAATTGCTTGAAAAATTAAAGTTCTAGTGAAGTGTAGTTAAAAAAAAAATTATGACACATTGAACATATCCACTAAACAAATATTATATAAAATGTAGTCACTATTGGAGGCTGATACCACGAACCCTTACACAGACCTAAGCCCTTGCATATGTTTTTCCAGCTTATGGCTGTCTCCTGAAGTCTCTATACCCCATTGGAAGCCTTCTTTCTGAGCCAGAGTGCCAGCAATGTATCCCTTCTAAAAATACAGTCCAGTGGAAACTAGGTATTCACAGTACAATTAAAAATTCACATTGTTTTAATTATTTTCCCCAAGCAGAAATAGAGACTAAGTTTTAAAAACTGGTAATTTTTGTGAACTAATGCATTGAGATTTAGACATGTCTTTTTTTCCTTAATTAAAATCCTCTAAAAATAGATATTTGTAAAGTAACATATGCTAACTACAGAAGGACAGAGGTGTGATGTGCCCCATGTGAGGTCCGTCGAAGATTAAAACTGTATGTTTGAGTGTCTATACATGTAAGTATCTTTTTTCTGGTTAGAACTTTTGTGGGTATTTTATATTATCACACTGGTGCCGGCATAGACCTCAGACAAATGTCAACGATGGGTGAGAATTCAAATCAAAACCTAAGAATATACTTGAAACTCAAATCCATTTTTCTTTTGCTCAAAAATGCAATATCTGCTAGATTATTCCCATCTATATAAAAAAGGAATCAATAATTTTTAAAGGTTTGCTTCTTGAAAAGATGATTAGTAAAACCACTATACATATAAGCAAGGTTTATGGTAGTAATTATTATAAATTAAGTTTAGAAATATGTCCTTTTTTTTCAAAACAAGGAGACAAACATTCTGTGTAAAATCCTGGCCTTTTAAAGCCACAAGCCAAATTCACATTTCTCACAGCATGTACAGGATTTCATTCCATATAGTTTGTGCATGCCCAGATTTTAATAACATTTTTTTCGTTTTACCAGTAAAGCAAAGCCACAGAGGTTTCGTATGAAATGGCTGGTCTGCCATCCTAAAATGATACCAAGCCACCAGAGCTGAAAAGCAACTAAGAAGCTTCCACACTGCAGTTTCTGCTGGAATATTCTAATGACTGGCAACTTTGCTTATCTGTAATCTGTCTGATTTGGTGTGATCTGGTGCTCCTTGCTCTGCTTCTCATCATCAACTGATATTTCTCTTCACAGTAAGCTCAGAACACTGTGTGGCATTAAAATTTTAACAAATACCTCATAGTAAGTATTAAATGTATGAAATCATTTATCTTATTATAATAAAGTCAACAGATCACATTATGAAATCATTACCTGTCTTTGAAAAGGATTCACTTTATGTACACATATATACATATATATTTGTCATAAGTATGCATTTACTTATTTCTCAGTCTTACCTAATTTTTGCACATCCAGGAACCTGTCATGGGTTTTTTGCACTTATAAAATGTATTTCTTTTCATTGTGCTTCTTTTACAATAAAAGTTTAGTCTCATCCCAGATTTTCTTGCTAGTGAGAATGCCAGTTCTCTAAGAAAAAGTCTTGAAATGAAAATTGCTGCTCTCAGTCCAAGAAAGCCCAAACCAAGACTTGACTAAGATTAAAAGAGCAACTTATGGTACCATAATAACATTAAATACAAGGAATACTCTTTTTATAAATTAAACAAACATCTATATCAAACAATTCATGACTATGTAATTTACTAATATTATCCATTAATTAGATAATAAAATTACCAATTCAATAAAGAAAAATTATATTAATATAATTTTATATAATGGAATTTTAGTAATATAATTTTATTATCATCATGGCTCGGCTTCACAAACAAAGATATGAGAAGAGCTCTACCCACGCTTGCTGCAAGTGTGCTGATGGCTAAAAAGGCTAATGTCGAATAGGCAAGTCTGGTTGCAAGAGGCACAGCAGAAAGTCTCATTAGGTGGTATTGATGAGGCATGGGGTTTTCTGTGTTGTCTTTTCTCCTCGAGACTGATTCTACGTGCATTCTCAAATGCAGCAGCAAAGGGAGCAGCAGCGTTATGGATGGTGTGTCTCCATGTCTCTCGATTGGAGGCCAGAGTGGACCACTGATGGCAGTCAATATGACCAACACTGAGATGTTGTTTCAGGGAATCTTTGTATCTCCTCTTTGGGGCTCCTCTGTTGCGGCAGACAGTGATAAGTTCACCATAGAGCACAATCTTAGAGAGGCGGTGATCCTCCATCTTGGAGACACGTCCTGCCCAGCGCAGCTGCGTCCTCAGCAGCATGGCCTCAATACTGGTGACCCCTGCCTGTTCAAGGACAGTAACATTAGTCACATGGTCAGTCCAGTGGATGTTTAGGATTGTACAGAGGCAGCGCTGATGGAAGTGTTTGAAGAGTCACAAGTGGTGGCAGTAGACGACTCATGATTCAGATCCATATAAAAGAGTAGACAGTACAATGGCAGTGTAGACACTAATCTTGGTCCTATTCTCCAGGTGCTTATTGCACCAGACTCTTTTATAGAGTTGTCCAAAGGCTCTGTATGCTTTTGATAACCTGTTGTCTATCTCTTTGTCAATCTTACCATCCGAGGAAATGATACTTCCTAGATAGTTAAACTGCTGGACTGACTCAAGCTCTGACTTGCCTATGGTGATGTGGGGATGATTGAAGACTTCCTGAGGTGCAGGTTGGTAAAGAACTTCTGTCTTCTTCAAGCTGACTTCCAGCCCAAAAAGCTCAGCAGCCTCTGCAAAGCAGAATGTTAAGCACTGCAGAGCTGCTTCTGTGTGAGCAACAACGGCAGCATCATCAGCAAAAAGCAGCTCGCAGACAAGGTGATTCAGGGTCTTGGTGTGGGCCTTCAGTCGCCTTAGGCTGAATAGGCTCCCATCAGTATGATATCGGATGTAAATGCCATTATCTTCATCGAGGTCTGCCATGGCCCTTTGGAGCATCATGCTGAAGAAGATTGTGAATAGAGTTGGTGCAAGAATGCAACCTTGTTTCACACCATTGGCTATTGGGAAGGGCTCAGAAAGTGCAAATTCTATTATAGTATAATGCTATATCGCTGCAAGTGATATCGAAAGCCAAGCTTGCACTTCCGGTGCAGTTGCAATGCCTGTTGGACAGGAGAGTGGAGAAATTAAAAAGGGAAGGAAGAAGAACATGTTATAGCCATTTCATACATGAGGAAGAGAAGAATCAGCTCATATCCAGGGGCAGGGGAGGAAACTGAGGCCTCTGTATCCTCTCACATATAATCATAAACCTATTCTTCTTCAGACCTCTCTGAAGAAAGTATCCTGAGAAAGCAGCTTACGAGCATGATGGGCAGCTGCAAGGAATCAGAGAGGAGAGGTAGCCCAGGCTTCCCAAAATGCAGTGGTGCATTTCCCAATACATTCTCTGGAATTGTATGCAGCAGCTCACTCTGTGGAATGCAGCCAGGGGAGGGGACTGGCTTGGTATCTTGTCTGCAGTTGCTTCGGAACAACTAATTTCAGTATTAGTAATGGAGATAATAGTATATCTGAACAGGACAGAGGTTAATTTAATTCTGTGAAGAGTACATATCTTAGCATAATGAAACCACTGCGAGAACAATTTTTTGCCTGAATCAAGATTAAGGGCAGATTGGAATGAGAATCTTGCAGCCACATGGGTAGGGAAAAACAGTCCACTAAAAATGTGGGAACGGAAGGTAACATGGTCCTTTCATCTCCTGCTCACTAATTACGCATGAATATAGGCCCAGGATAGTCTTCACTGCAGGCAATGAAAAGTATCCTATTAACTTCAGTAGCCTTGGAGCAAAATTCTTGGAACAGAGTAATCCACATGACAGCTTGAATCTATTGGTGACTGTACTGTTTACTGGAGTGAGTTTTAATGTTTTGAACCCAAATTGGAGACAAAGATTTTCAACCAGAAAGATGAAAGGTGGTAGACTGAACTTTTTGCAGTTGTAAGCTATTCCTCACATACAGAAGCAGTAAAAAGTGAAATAAGAGACATGAAGGAAGAAAACAAAAGATTCAGATATTATATACCTGAGTTGTGATAGCTTTGTGCTGGAATCCTTTTCAATGTGTTGCACAGTGCTTTAAGAAGGATGAAGAGATGTGATAAAACAGATGCAGCAGATGCAGGAAATATAGGACTCCTCGCAGGACAGACTTTTGGGGGTAATTCAGTTTATTAATGGCATGTATTATGGAATAATAAGTTGCAGATGGTCATTAAAACTTATCCTTAACAGACATTCCTTATGTATTCATCTTTTGTTGTTTCCATTGCAAAGATGAGAGAAATTTGTGTAGCCTGAGATTTTGGGTTCCCAGGGCTCACATTTGTGTTTTTGACTTGTGATTTAAAAGCAGGGATTATTTTTAAGAATGGTTTAATTAAAAATATATTTAAATAATTCTGTCACAAGAAAAGCTTGTGAAGTGATGTATTCCGAGGACATACTTGGCTCCAGAAATCTCATTCTCTTGTTCCCCTCATTTTCCTAACAAATCTAACAAAATTGTAAATTTCCACTCCCATTAGAGATTAATTGCCCTCCTCAGAGCAAACGTTGCACTTTCTAGTCCATCCAGTCTCAGCACTGGCGATTAAGGAGGTGATCCAATGGCTCTCCTAGTGATTCCATTAGGGAGCTCCATACTACTTGGAATCAGAGATAGTCAAAGTGCAGATAAATGCCTGTGAGAAGAGCAGCAGTAGCTGCAATATTGTATAAAAATACAGTACTTTATTCCCAATCTGTGTGCAAAGCGGTCAGAATCAGGGATGTGCCATGACCAACGAAAGGACAAACATGAAAATATTCAATGTATGAAGTGAGGGATAAAGGCTATGAATTTGCAAGCAGAAGAAAATCCTGGCCACATTCTGGAGCAAAGACATAAACAACCACAAGAAACATGTCTGTATCAGTTAAACTTTGTGACTCTAAGCCCTGGAATGCAGGATGATGGCCTTTGGTTATATCTAAGCAAAATTCCAGATTGAAACCTAAAATGACAGGGATGTTAGCAAATAAGTGAAGAATTAATTTGAGAAAGAGGAGGAGAGGTGGATCATTATATTTTCTGTCAGACTTATCAGCAGCTGAATCTGAAGCCAAGTGCTATATCTCAATGAATAAGTTGCATTTCCAACCAAAGTTTACACAAAACATTAACATCAACAGAATGAAAAATATTGCCAACGGGAATTTTGGACTTGCTGTAACTGAGAACTTGTAAGAGTAGGCTAGACTTTTTAAAGGCTAGATTATCTGTGCAGACCAGCCTATGTTGTGGGTGTACTTTAAGTAAGTGGCAAACTAAGCCACTAATGTCTTCAGACCACTTGGAGTCTCTTGCAGGCCTGTCTTTCATTTATCTTGTGCCATGCAAGTGTTGTGCAGGAAAAGACGATGTAGGTCCAGGAAGAACTGGGGAGGTAGCATTTGTAAAGAGAATATAAATGGTGTGGGGTTGATATGCCGTGTTGTCAAAGCCATGTGTGTGTCACCAAGTACACTGCTGGTGACATTCAATGCCAGGCATCCCTGATGCTAACAAATGAAATGTGTGCGGCCAAGGAGGTGGCTTTGCAGACAGAGTAAACAACGACAACAAATACGATCGAGGCAAAATGTAAATATAACGGTAACCACTGTCAGTGTCATATTGCATATGTGACAGATGTGAAACACTGTAAGTGCTAAATGTACCCAAAATAAAAAGACACAGATGTCGTGACAGCAGGCAATCTGTGTGTTTCTTCTCTGTGCCAATTCCATATAGCACTTTGTAGTCCCCAGCTGTGAGCCCACACAGATAGCTCCAGACTCAAAAGTTAAAACTTAATCAGCCCCAAGCTTCTGTGCCCCAACAGGCAGCAGTGACGTCACTCCAAGTGCCACTATGAGCCAGCATGGCATTCATGGGTTGCTGTGACTCGGGGCTGCTTGACCACCAAGAGAGGAAAGGACAACAATGTGGAGCAGTCTCAATAAGCCATCAAAGGACATGTTGGTGATCTTGCTATAGTATGTGGTGGTCAATGTATCTGTCAGACAGGATGACAGGCGGCCAGGCACTGCAACAATGTGTAGAATTCCTTATCAGCTCAGTCATTGCCTGTCAAAACACCGATAGAGTTCACAATCTCTTCATTATTGCTGTCAGGACCCTTCTCACTGTGTTGGGTACCTTTGCCACAGAGGTTCTTACTAGTATGGATCATGCACTACAGTGTCTAGCCTGGTTAAGTGGAGGCAGGACTCAAAACCACATTTTCTATACCAACTAGAGGTAAATACTTGCCTTCTCAGATAAGAAGAAATAAAGCAAAGAATACAGCATAAACAGAATGTGCCACGGCAAACAGTTATCTGCTTGCAAAGAAACTATCCAGGACATCAAAGCCATCGACACTTCTGCATAACCAAGAGGGAAGGAAAACAAATTAAATTTGGTGGCTACAGGCTTCTTGAGGTTTACCTGATGGTATCTCAGCACAAAAGTGTGGCAGATAGGTTTCTGAACTAAAGAATGTCGCAACTATAGGTAAGTCCTTAGCCACTGTGAGACCATTTGATCTCCAAAGGTGCATTGGGGTACTGCACATCCCATATTTACAACATGGTGTTTCCAAATGTAGTTGATTAGTATTGCAGGCTGCAGCACCATGTGTAATGAAAAAGGAGTTTGAAGTCTTCTGTGCCTTCAAAGGCAGAGAGGGCACAATGCAATTAATACCAGGTGACAAAGGCCTACACATAAACAGCATAAACATCCTGACAGACATTGGAAATGAACCATTGTCCCACAGAGCCTGAACTGTTGGCACCCAGAGCCAAAAAAGCACTGGCAAGGAAAAATTGGTTTCCAAATGTGAGAATGCTTTTAGTGAAGTCCACTGCCCAGCATACACATGGAAACAGCCAGGGCCGCAAGGAATACTCAAAAATGGGCAGCTGATAAAGAGATATGTGAAAAAGCTGCGTGAATATGGTGTTAGTGTCACCCAATACAGCATGTAACCACTCTGGTATGTGGTTTATATAGCACTCACGCATAGCACTCATGTAATATTCCAAGTCCTATGCGTGCTGCTCCAGCAGTACCACACATGCACACAATACCACAATCAAAAACACATCTTCCTGGCAAGTTTTGACAACCTATATACCATGTATTGCAACCACCCGCACACATATGACGTGATGATAACAGCTGCCATTGCATCACTAGCAAATACTTCAATGGACCAGCATACATTTTCTCAGAGAGAGAGAACCTTCACACACTCTCTGAACAACCTACAAGCAGATGGCAAACTGTGCACATGAGGAAAAGCTTGATGAAGCACCCAACACAAAGGCATTACAAGAAAATATGGTGATGATGAATTTGGCTAATTGGATATTTCATGAAGTAAACACACCAGTAAAAGCTATCCCACCCATTAAAAACAGGCTGTATGTCAAAGAGATTCTGAGCACTTAATGGTTAATGAGCCATCACTTGTGAACATTGTTGGTGGGCTGTCCAGTCCAGGACATGCCACTAGTGGAAAACCATGGCCCAGCATAACATATAGCATATAGCATTCTTCCTTCCTTGTTTACAGATTTTTTGGATGTGATAGGGGAAGTAAAACTAGTCATATCACTAAGAGATGGAGCTCAGAGGAAATCCTGATATTCTGAAAATCGGTTCCACTGTTGTGGCAAATATACTAGCCTTAGCTGTGATGGCTTTGATCATAAGGTATATAGGACTAAGGTTATAGGGACTTTTTTTTACCCAGAAGCCAAGCAAGTGACTGATACAAACCTAGAATATTTAACACAGAGAAATGAAATGTTTAAGGGGGTTAAAATAATTGCCTTATGATGGAGACACTAAGCTAGAAGCCAGAGGTGACTGTAAGGGAATTGATGTAGATACATGAATTTCTGCCCTTAGTGCGAGGTTGTTTGGTCTGTGTTTTGCTGTATGACACTGTGTACATGCAGTCACAACCATGCTGCCACAGGCCAACCTGTGCTCATATCAAGGCTTTCATCTCATCCCACAATTGTTTCTGTTCTCACATGCCAGGCAGCAGAGCTGCACACCTGTCTTTACTTAGCTGGCTACATTCTTTTTCGTTTCTCCAGAACATGTCCTAATCTACAGAAGATTTAGTTTGTGAGTGTTGCCTGGACAGAAATGCTCTGTGCATTTTCACGTTGTGCTTAGCACAGCAATTCCAGGAATCTGATGTTTCTGTGCCAGGTAGTGCTACATTGCACACTGCAAGTAGTGGTGGCTCACAGGGCCCATATTCCACCAGTGGGACCTTGGGAGTCTGAAAGCTCCATCTCTCCTCCAGGGCACCCTTCTACCTCCTTTGGCATGGGCTTTCTCACAATCCTGAGCAAGTCTGGCCACTGGCACCACTCCCCTCGCGGCAGCAATGGGCAGGGCAGCAGTGAGTGAGTTGAAGTGGGGTGCAAAGCTGTCCCCACCAGCTCTGACCTATGAGCATGGTCAAGCAGGGCTGAGTTCCCATAGGCAGCAGTGTGCAGATGGTCGGTGCTGTTAATGAGCCTGACTGTGCCGTGTTGTGCAGCTCTTCTGGTATTCTGCTCAGAAACAACATGAGAAACTCAGAGCATGTACTATTTACGCTGGTTATTAGAAGCAGATGCTAATGTTTCATTGCTGTGATCTCCCAAGTATCCTGTCCTTTTATGATGTGTGGCATGTGTTTGCAGTGTGTATGTCTCTATATCACATGCAAATAAAAGGTTACTTTCACCATTTGTGTTGTGTTCATTGATAATGAGGACCTTACAACCTCTTTCTGTGGGCTTGCCCTTGCAGATGTTGACTGTGGAGCTGAGGTAAGCATCTGTAGTAATGTGTAGGGCTGCTGTATGGCACACATGTGTGGATGTCTGGCATGAACAATGGATGAAATATAAGTCAGGGCAACAACAGTGCTCTGAGCTGGTTGCTAGCATTGGGTAGCACAAGGGCAACCAGAATGTCCTGCCTTTGGGTTCAGGCAGAAAATATGAATTCCTCTTTCTTTTATATATTTGTATATATGTATGCACATATATACATATACACATATATATGGAGTTCTTTCCCATCAAACACCTCCTACAAATATGAGTGAGTCTAACATAGTACTCTACATACAAAGTTTCTCTGGAAAAATTATATACATATATATAAAGGAAATATTGTTTGCCTGGGTATTTTCTCAGTATAATTTAACTAGCAGCATAGTTGAATTCACTGAGTTAATTACTCAATAACTAGAAGATTTATTTACATTCCTCAAGTGTCCTTTAGTAGCAGAATTGCAATAATGCAATGTTGGTATCAGACAGAAGGGGTCAAAAGTGACACTGCCATAAATTCAAGTCTTACCAAGCTTTCTTAATCCTGTTCTTCTGGGGTGTCTAGACCCTCTTTTAATGGACCCATATGATTGAAGTTTCTATTTTTAATTTCATGTTTTCAAGCCTCACACTTTACATTAAGAAATAGGGCATGTTTAAAAGTTTTCTTAGATACAAAACAAGCATTGATGGCTCTTGCTATTATAGTTCATGTTTGTTATCTGATTTCTCCTTTTTCTCCATGGTGGTTCCAGGAACCACTGTTTCCTTCCATTCTCAAGTCCCTCTCATGGCAAGGCCTCATCACTGAGACCTTCGTCTGACAGCCCTTCCTTGTCGCAGTGTTTGCAGGTACTCCTACCATAGCTGCCATATCAGCCTAGGCAGACAAGCTGGACCCATGATAGGTCCTGAAGGGTGAAACAAAAAGCGAAACAAAAAGAATCCAAATCAATCCCATATCCACCCTATTAACATCACCAGAAGTGACACTAGTTTCTATCACTATGTCCTTTGATATATAATAACTTGAGAATCCCTAATGTAGATGCATTTTCCCTTCTTTCCACATCTGACCAGCTGCCCGCCAATAGTTTTGTGTTGGTACAGATGTAGCATTATTGCACTAACAGACTCTTCAAAGAGATCTGATTATTTATTTGAAGCCAGCCCAGCCCAGACTAAGCTTGTTCCCAATCCATATTCTTGATTCAGTGACACTTTCCGTGGGGAAATCTCTTCTAACGCATTAAAGAATTCCATAGAAAATATGAATGAATTGGAAGAACTTCCCAAAGTTCAGCTGTGTAAAATGTTCAGTATAACAATCAAGCTATCGTGCACCTTCATGAACTTCTTGCACTTATAGCCCTGTATATAAATGATTATTCAGTGTCTTCATAATTATTCTTAATAGATGCAAATAACAAGAACTTAAGCTATATTTTCAGTCACTGGACATAATTTATGCAAATTATACACAATTATTCACGTATCCTCAAATTTTAAAATGCCAAAGCTATGAAAAACAATTTTGACAAGCCACAAAGACATTGAAATGAGCATCTAGGATATGTAGATCTTTATGGTTACAAATTCAGGAAGTCTAAAAATGTTTATCCACAAATTTGTGGATAGAAATATTAACTAGAAATGTCTCCTGTTCATAGGATACAGCTGATATGCCTAAAAGTTTTTAAAAGATAGCATAAAGACTATTTATAGATTGAATGTAATCACTTTTATTTTGTATTGTTTACAGCTTGAAAATTAAATATTTGCATAGCTTTCCCCCCTTCTTTTTATAGTAGAGGTTCAGATTACACAGATTGCACAGAATTAACAAGGTTGGATAAGACCATAGAGACCATCAAGTCCAACCTTTTACCTGACTTAACAACCTAACCAACACCAATTCATCATCTAAATCATCTAAATCATGTAACTAAATTCATCATCCAACCTATCCTTAAACACATCCAGGGACAGTGACTCCACCACCTCCCTGGGAAGCCCATTCCAGTGGGGGATCACTCTCACTGTGAAAAAAGTTCCTCCTGATATCCAACCTAAACCTCCCCTGATGCAGCCCAAGACTGTGTCCTCTCGTTCTGTCACTGGGAGCCTCAGAGAAGAGACCGACCCCCGCCTGACTACAGCCTCCTTTCAGGTGGTTATAGACAGCGATAAGGTCATCCCTGAGCCTCCTCTTCTCCAGGCTGAACAATCCCAGCTCCCTCAGCTGTTCCTCACAGGGCTTGTGCTCCAGCCCCTTCACCATCCTCGTTGCCCTTCTCTGGACACATTCCAGCAACTCAATATCCTTCTTAAACTGAGGGGCCCAGAACTGGACACAGCACTCGAGCTGCGGCCTGACCAGTGCCAAGTACAAAGGAAGAACAACTTCCCTGGTCCTACTGGCCACACTATTCTTGATGCCAGCCAGGATGCCATTGGCCTTCTTGGCCGCCTGGGCACACTGCTGATATTCTGGTCTGTAGGACAGTACTTGTCTCCTGATCATCTCTGCTGAAATGACTGAAGCCTTGACTTTAACAGAAAGAGCCAACCACATAATGTTGCGTGAATCTACATAACCGCAATATGTTCCTTCAAAGCTCTGCCTACCCTTTATTTACCAAAGGCCATTCATTGCACCTTAAGCCAGGGTGGAGTAATTAGGGGGAGGGAATGGCAATTAAGGTCTAAGCAGATGGGGAAAAATACAGAGGTGAACAAGGTGCAACTTGTAATGATCATTGTTTATAGTATGAAGAAGGACATGAAATGAGGAATGGGGCGGACGCTTTCCTGTGATTTGACTATTAGGGCTGAGAGGTATTTCTCTTCTTTTTTTAACATTCAGAGTGCTGGGACAAAAAAAAAATAAATAGGTGGAAAATCTTCTTTAACACTTCTTAATACCAGTACCATTAGTTATACCGTGGGTCTATGGATCAAGTGAAGCCTGCCTTCCACAACCTTGCTGAACTGTGACCACAAAATAAGAAATCACATTCTCTCCACCCAGTACTAAGTCCTGCCCCATTTTGGAGGCTGAGGGAAGCTGTGGGAATGGATGTGGCCTGTCACATGCAAGCTTGCCACCATGCTGGGGAATGTGCTTCTGCAGATACGGCATCTGTACTGTTATTGTGGCTTTTGGCAGTATGACACTGACATCTGACTTTCTGAATCTGTTAGAAAAAACACCCAAGGGACTCACAGTGAAGACAAAGGGAGTCACACTGGGGGGGAAGGCAAAAAGACTGAGGTACATGAGGTATTATCATCACCTGAATGGATAGAGAGCTCCTGGCCTGAAGGACAGCCCGCACTCATGGGACCAGGTTACAGTGCAGGAACTGGTCTGGCCTGACACAGTCACCTGCCCTCCTGGCGGGGTGCACTCTTCAGGAGGCTGGAAAGGACAAAACAACAACAAAACTACTTTCATTCAGATGCCGGTGACTCAGGCTGTGGTCAGCAGCCAGGGCCTGTTGACAAGCAGGTGTGGGCACTCCTAATGACACCCCGCTTCTGAACAGGGTGGAGCTGCCCTTGCCCAACTTGCTGTGCCATCAGAATCTCCCTCCACGGCCACAATGTCACAACGCAGGGTTGTGGGGAGGTCGGGAGGGTTGGGACTGGGTTTGTCCACCGCCAAACCACCTGCTTGTGATGGGAGGCATATCAACATCCTCGGTCCATTCATGCAGAGCTGGGGAGGAGAGTTCATGATGGAGCTCAGAAAGAGAGATTGCCATCCAACAGCACACTCATTTTGTTACTGGATTGTGTAATACATTATTTAATCACCAGACGAGGATCTGGATGCAAATGTGACCCTTATGCAACGCATGAGTAAGATTCTGTGCTGCCTGCAGCCTCTTTTCCAGGCAGTATGGCTGCCTTCTCTGCATGATGAACTTGCATGTCAAATATTAATAACAAAACAAATTATCTCCACCCTATCATCAAGGTGTGTCACGGCTGATTCCTGTTTAACATCAAGGTTTCTACTGCTCAGGAATCCTTCTGCAATTCTGGGTTCCAGCTCTATCAGTTCTGTGAGTGATTAAGGAATGACAAAAATCCTGAAAAACTTCCTGATGCCTGAGCTCACCTTGATCCTCTTCCATGGTTTGCTGGGATGGGAGGAAAAAAAGTGGAGTTCCAAAGATGGAATGGCGGGAGTAATTCTTGCAAAACTAGCCTAGCCCAACCATCAAAGCACTTCCTTTAGGTATGAATTCAACCCCACCAAGCTCACAGTGCATAAATGAAACTGTTTTTCAAAACAAAAACAGTGCCTCATACAATAGGATTAGTATAGACCATAAATTACACTCCCATAGTTCTAGCCACAAACTCTTTTGTGTATCCAAGTATTTAGTCTGATCAAAAAACCTCAGCAGAATTTTTTAGAATGTAGATCATTTGGAGAATCATGCAGTAGCTGAAAAACCATTCATTAACAATGGTTAATGAGGAGAGGAGAGGAGAGGAGAGGAGAGGAGAGAGGTCTTTCTGGATGTGCACAGAAGGAGACAAGTACCAACATGTAAAAACTGCAACAAGGAATATCTGGTTAGATACAGGGAAAAACTTTTTGCAATGCAGGATTCAAAGACTGAAACAGACTGCCCATAGTGGTTACGTCTCCTTTGACATACTCAGTAGAACACAACGCTCAACAACCTGACCTAACTTCCAAGTTGGCCCTCTCCCAAACTGGGTTGAAGTAGAGCAGGGGCCCTCCAGAGATGCTTTCCATACTGCATTATTCATTTAATCTATGATTCTGTGGGAAGTGTTGGTAATTACGAACAGTGACAGTCTGTTACCTCATTACTATATATTCAAATAATAAAGAGGAGAAATGCATTGACAATGAGAAGATGGTATTTTATAAAGGATAGAAAAACATATGAAAGAGAAAGGAGAAGGAAAGAATAAAAACTAAATGAGAAAAAAAAGTCAACATTAAGGTGCAGACAAATAAATAAAATAAACAGGAGCAGATTCTCATTCCTACCAGAACATTCTCAAAGCACTGGCCATGCAAAGAAGAGGAAGATAAGTACATCCACTCCAAAGCACATTGCTTCATATTAATCTGAAGAGAGGGAAAATCCATCTTGCTGTAAGTGTAAATTCAGTCTACTGTTTTTAAGGATTGAGGTCACCCTCAAAAAAGTACCCTCATATTCATTTGACTAACAGATTACATGTAAAAAGTAGTCTTTTAAAATATTCCGGTAATGGAAATAGTAATTAATACACTAGCAATAATACTTCTTGAACACTTCAAAAGTGTAATCATAGGCCATGTATTGGTTCATCTTGCCACCAGTCCACAATTCATCCTTAAGATAATTAAAAAATGTAATAAATGATCTCTCTTTTTCTGCAAATCGTCCACATGCAGATGATATTCTCTTTCCAACATCTGAGGGCTCCTGAGCTCTTTCTGAACTGCCTACAGGCAAGTGTTTCTCTGAGCAATCAGGCTTGAGACCTTTCATGTCAGATTTCTGTGCTTGGTTACCTGGACACTCCATGTCAATTTTTCTTCCTGATGCTGAGGTGAACAAGATAGCTGCAGGAAATGTGACACAGAAATGCCAAAACCCAAATGAAAACATCCATTTGGAAGGGTAAACCAATGACTGAATTAAATGGGAAGCCACTAACCATTTTCGTTCTCTTCTTTTATCCTTAATGATAAGTATGAGTAGAAGCTCTGTCATCCAATGCTTGCATGATGCCCTCTTTGAGTTGGGTTGGATAGTATCCATATTACAAAAAAAATACCACAAGAACTGGAAATAATTGGTACCTCTTACAACATATGCAGATCCTGTGTGGAACACAATGTCTCAGAGCAGTCTTTGATATTTCTCAGTTACATAACCCCCAGGGAAGGAGGATGTTATTCTTTGCAGAGCATATTCTCCCCACTTTCTGTAAAAAATAAAATAAAATAATAAAATAAAATAAATAATATGCCTTGAGATCTTTACTAAAAGAACACTAAGAAATCAAACAGTTCTGTGGTGACTCCTTCTGTGCTATTTCACTCACTTCCCAGATCAGAGAATAATGCTGAGTAATCTGAATCCAGCTGTTGCGTTGTTCCTAGAAGATAAATCAGTTGCAGTCACAGAAGTCAATGAAAACTCATGCCTGACTGAGAGGTGGGGGTTCTTGCTATTTCACATACATAAAAATTAGAGACACCACAAAGTGAAATGGGATGTCCTGGTGGTGCATAAGAGATTTTTTTCTTGGAAAATCCACACTAGAAATGCTTTTAATCATGAGTTACTTTACCTCCAGACCACAGTTTGATGGCCAGACAAGAAACTGCATTGATTATTAAAAGAGAAAAGTGCAGAGAGCTTTGGATACAATCACAGTTTGTCAGACAGGGCCCGAAGCAGAAGTGAATGTTTTGTAATTTTTTCTTCACTGTCTCGTAAGGGGGGAGCACACTAATACCTCATGACTCTGATTAACTAGCATAAAAACACTACACTAGATTAAATGTATTTGCAAAAGTGAAACCAGCAGCTAATCGTCTTGTTCACACACGTTGATTTTTCCCCCTGACTAATTTCTCTTGTAGTGGGAGTAATTAACTTCATTAGTAACACTGACTACTCTGATACCTTCAGGCAAGCACTGGTGGAGCTGCTTATTAGCAATCACATAGTTTCACTTACACTGTTAGCCTGAGCATTTCCTACAGCATGACATGCTTGTTGAATGTAAAGGGGGACAGATTAACCTCCTACTTAAAAATAAACGATGATCTATATTGTTGGAAACAGGGAGTGGGAAGAGGCAGAAAGCCTAACTTTTTTGCTTTCTCCAATTCATCGTCTCATTCAGTTCACCTTCTGCCTTTCCAAGGGGAGGATGCCCAGAACTGAGGTCCACATCTCCTAGCTGTGTATCCTCAAATGAGTTCTCAGTGACATGTGTGCTCAGACTGGCCTCAGCCCAGGAAACTCCCCGTGTGACTGGGAAATCTCCTACACAGCATTGCCAAGAGAGCACAGACAAGATTCCCATCTGGAGGTGCAGAGGTGGCAGTGAGTTACTCAAGCAGCAGGTAAATCTATGACACTTGCAGTATGGATGAGCTGGCACTTTTGTGGAGGACAGGAGCCAGCCAGGTGTAATTCTCTGGAAACACTTGCTGTTGCCAGCTTTCTTGCTTGGAATAGACCACACGACGAGGTGAAGAACACTCTACATGTTCTGAATTGCTGTTTCTCCAAAAAACGACAGGCTACCTGTCAGAGAGATGCAGTGCTCAGGGATTGTGAAACGTCTCTAGCTCTAGAAAGAAAGAAGGTCATGTATCCACTCATTAACTGGGCATTGTAGTATGGAGCGTGCAAAGAGGCAGTCTGAGTGTTGTTTTAGAGGTGGGGCAACTGGTAGCAAACTTTGGTCAAATAAATCTGAATAGTCAGAAGACAAGGTCACAGGAAGAAAAACATCCAAGGAGAAGGAGAAGAAAGATTTTTTCTGCTCTGCCACATCCTTCAATGATGCTTTTTTTCACTATGACCTCAACTATGCATCTCCATAATGCATAGACTACGTTTACAATGACTACTGGGGTTAGGACATATCCACTGGGTTTAGGACGTATCCTTTTTTCCCCATACCAGACATAGTCCCTTAAGGTTCCCTATGTGTCAAAGAGAAAAGTCAAAATAGCCTTCTGGTTTGCCTGTTTGAATTCGTTTTATCCATTTTGCCACTAGTTCATGGATATTTCAAGAGACACTGCTTTGAACAGTTTCACTCGCAGACATATATACTGGTGCTAGAAATCACAAACTACAGTTTGCTAAAGACAGCAGTGTGCCACTGAAACTGGAAACCACTGAAGTCCATAATCTATAGACCAGATACACTGATTTTTTTTTATTATTGTTATTTAATGAAGGAAAGGGAATAAATT
Source organism: Serilophus lunatus (assembly GCA_013399895.1). Lineage (NCBI taxonomy): Eukaryota > Metazoa > Chordata > Aves > Passeriformes > Eurylaimidae > Serilophus > Serilophus lunatus. Next base: position 123,660 of record VXBA01005701.1, on the reverse strand, counting down.
CTGCGGGAGGCAAGTGGCTGTATTTGCTGGCCCAGCTCCTGGCCCCCGCTGAGTTTGAATTTTGCTATTAACATCTGCTTTCAGGCCCTGGTGCAGTAGCAGTGTGAAGGTGTATAGAGAGAGTGTGACTGAGCAATCTTTTCATCCTGCAACTGTGAACCTTGGGCTGGCAGACTGACCTGGATGCTGTGGACAGTTGGCAGCAGCTGGAGCTGAGCTGGGATGTCATTCACAAGCTCTGGCTGGCTCCAGTGCCATGGCAGCTCTGACTAGGACATTCTCGTAGTGTGTGATCTGTGCCAAGCACAAGTGAAACAAACCTAGCACTATTCTGCAGATCAAAAAAAAGGAGAAAAGAAGAGGTAGAATTGTGTTGTAGGTGGAGTTTATAGCATGTAAATAACTGGGAAATTATGAATTTACACTACTGAATTCTTTATTTTACACTTGAAACTCATATACAAAAGCAGACAAGCAATACTATGTTTCTGAAAAAAATCATTTGCGTGCTGAACAGCTGGCTCTGGCTCTTTCTGTGGCACATTTCTTTCACTGACACACTGGATGTCCAAGGGACTTTAAAAATACTCCTGTCTTCGTCAAAGTTAAGAAAACAGGACTGCATTTCAAAAAAAATGTATGGGCATTTCCCAAACAGGTCCCTTTGTAGTCTGTCCTTTGCAATGTCCATAAAACTCAGCACACATTTCTGTCCTGGTTCTAAACAAGATAGGATTCATTTCGGCAGCAGGAGGTGCACAGCCAGGACCCTTAGGTTATTCTACTCACAGCTATGTGCAGGGGGGACAGAGAGGGGTTGCATTGTTTCAGGTTTAGCCAGGGTTAAGGATGGGTGGGGTTGGGCTGCCTGCATTAATCTTAAAAATTTCTTCTTCACCTGTATTTGCCCTCAGTTATAATAACAGAGACCCTCTGTCAGTCACACCCTCTGTCAGTCTTTAGTATGAAGGAGGTAAAGTCTGGCTCAGGAACAGGTGTGAATGCAACTTATCATTCTGTGTTAATAAAGATCCAGTCCACCTACATTCACTTATTATACTAACAGTAGATAGGGTGAATAAGTATTTTCACTCTATAAAATTTTAATTATGAAACTAAAAGTACAAGATGTATAATCAGCTTTCAACATCATTTGACATTCTGGTTCTTCTTACATTCGCGTTCAGCTTCCAGTCATTAAAGGTCAGATTTGCTCTTTAGTAAACAGAGCAAACAACTTTGCAAATTAAAATTACATCTGACCTGCCCTCAAGTATGTTTAAAGTGGGACAGATTTAAGGGGATGTTTTCACTACTGTCTTACTGAAATGCATTTGATCTTGACATTTAGGACAAACCTTTCTTGCAGTGATTAAATATACACTACAGTCAGTAAAAGAACATTTGTTTTGAATTCAGAAATGAGTCCCAGGCCCAACCAAAGTCCATGGCACAGCTATTCCACTCAGAAGACAATTATGTGTAGCTAAATCTCATTCACCACACCATGGAGTAAATCCCACTAGCATCAGCGATAGCAGATCTATACGGAAAACAAACCACAGGGCCTCTCTGGCAGGTGTTTCTCTTTGACTCTGACAGTTGCCCTTTTTGTCATGCAATAGAAATCTGGCAAGAAGACTCCATCATTTGGACCCATCAGCCAAAGCATCTGCCAAGACAGGCTTTACTATTTGTGCTACTAATAAGTCCTTTCCCTCCGCATTCTTCACCTCAAAGCCTCCCCAGACAATGCTCTTCTGGGATTTGTCTTATTATGAGGGTGGCAGTTGCCAGTTTAAGCCAGAAATCCCTTTCCATCATATGTTCAGAATCCAAAATGCTTTTAGGAAAATGTTTTGCTCCCAGAAATAAGGGGAATAAAAAGTTCCATGGCCGATAGAGACTTTCCTAAAATGTTTGCAACACGAGCCTATAAGTTTAAGTATCAAAAATTCTAGGAATGGGCAAATTTCAACTTTTGACCTAAGACTTTATGCCAAATCATGGCCTCTTTTCCCGCCCTAGTTGACAGAAGGGCAGGATGAAAGTGTCTTGGCATAATACAGCATTCAATTGACTTTCCTGGTCCCACCCACTGACATTTTCCAGTTTCAGTCTCTAAGTCTCCCTGATTTCCTGGAGAAGATGCATTTAAAAAATATCTGCTTTCCTCTTGCTAGCTATACACATAAAAAATTCTAGTGTAGGTGTGAAAGAATCGGGAAAAGAATAATTAATTTGTTGCATAAAATGTTGCAAAAATGACCTCTTGCTATGTGATAGAGTTGTCCACTCTAAAGGTGATGAAGTATTGCAAAAATAATTTGAAGCTTTTATTTCCCCAGCTGTCATAAACACTACTACTTCTTTTTAAATTGTTGACAGAAACAGAGATTTCAAAAATACCCCCTTAAATAAAGATTTTTTGCTTTCCTATGGAACTAGTTAGGATATGCAATATTTAAATGGAAGCATTTCTACAATTTGGGATGGGGAAAAAAAAGTTAATTTTGACCAAAACAGTATCAAGTTACTCTCAAAAAGCACCCCTTCCAATTCAGATAAAACACTTATCTATCATTATCAAATACTTACTAAAACAAAGTATGTCAGAACAATTTCTTCAACATATATTACAAAAAGAAAAAAAACCCCATCAATTAATATCAAAGAGCTCCCTCGATGCACTGTGTACTCTATGTCTTTGGTATACGAGCCCTAGACTTAGCCTGCCTTAGCTCAGACACCTTATGGAGGCACCAAGCAGCCACAGAGATCCGCTTAAGTCTTGCCCAAATTTATACCTTCCCTGTGTACTCCCTCTAGCAACCATGTGTTGCTTCAGCAGACAGGTGATGCCAGAGGGTCATGCAGCTCACCTGAGATCAGATCTCCAAGGCTGGGTCCCTTAGAGCAGGCTTTGAATCTTGCTCAGGCCATGACACATACCATATGCATGCAGGAGCTCTTAGGAGCAATTCTCATCTCTCAGAGTATTGTAGACGTGGGGCCAGCACACTGATTCCCGCTGAGCAGGGCTTTGTTGTGTGTTACTAAATGATTGTAAAATTAGCCAGGGAAGCACAGAAAAAAATTTATTGAGTAGTCATGCTATAGAGAGAGCTAGGGCGTATTCTCTGTCTCTGGTACCTCAGTTCAGAATCTAAACTTCGGGTTGGAAGTAAATAGTGCTGGTGCATGCTATGTAAAATAAATGCATTTGCATTGATGTGGAGCCCTTGCTCCTCTTTTATTTTTCTTCTTTCTGACATGGCAGTATGCTTTGGTAAATATATACTAACACTAGCTTCTCATTATCAGATCTTTACATATGCAAATCTAAAAACTCCTTGGACTTCAAGTAAAAGATATCATTTTGGGTGCATCTTATTGTCAAAATATAGTAGTAAGGCTTGTCTACGAAGAAAAACAGCCTGAAGTAATTATTCTGCAATAACTATTCCACACACAGCATTCCACCATTGCTATTTTATAATGGTACCCCTAGGGACACACGGCTGAGTTAAACCAGAAAAAGGCACTCTTCAGGCAGAGTAAAACTGTCCCCCCCACAGCGAGTGTGGACTTGCTAACTCTGGCGAGCTCTTAGTTCACTCCCTAGTACACTTCTCAATTGAAACCACAGCTGGCTGCTTTTTTATTTTCTTCTGGATTTTTAATATGAAAAAAATTGATATCTAATAGAATCCTAGAAATTATAATAAGACTTTCAGTAGCTGGCCATTTCAGTCATGTTCCTGCCAATTATTCTCTGCATACAGGAACTTAAATGTTTTGCCCAGTTGAATTTTCATGCTTGCAAAACAGGGAGTTCTGACCCTGCCCTTCAAAGTCCAATCTACAACACAATAGAAATCATTATTAAGAAATTTGTTTGATAATCGTTCATAATTTGCTTCTGCTTGATTTTGTCCCACTCCTTGCATGCCATTTTCCTTAGGGAAGTACCCTCTTTCTATTTTTGCAGAATGCTGTTGACAATAAGGACTTTGTGAATACACCTTTGGGAAAAAAAAAAAAAAAGCAAATGGCTGTAATGGTTCCAAGGAGCTTTATTGCCAACAAAAGCTCATAAAAGATGGGTTTGATGTCTGAAAGAAGCATCTATTGGAACCACTTGGAGAGTGACAAACCCTTACAATTGGAACCCTAAATCAGATGTGTTCATTATTATAAGACAAGTGAAGCCAGGTTACCCAAACTGCCCTGTTGCTAAATATATGACACATAAATAGCCTGTTGTATCCTTGCCAAGACAATATACTAGCTCCTCTCCTACCTCTCCTTACATAACCCTGTTAAATAAAGACTGAAGAGCCCTGAATGGCACAAGTGAAAACAGGCCATGGATTTAAAAGAGGGGTGTGTGAATTGCTTCTGACAAACAGGTCTTCCTTTGCTGGAAGGGGATTCAGGGATTTTCATTAAGGAAAAAAAAAAAAAAAAAACCAACACTTTTTGTCATGATTGATTCAGAGCCATGTTGATGTAACAAGCACTTTCATCTGTTAAGTGGAGAAATCTCAACATAGAGAGTAAATTAAAAAGGATAGCAACAATCAAACAAGACATCCTGCAGTGTTTTTCAATATGAATTTATTCTCTTTGGTTCCGAGAACATTGCATAACCCTTGTAATACTATAGCTTCCTGCATTGCTTTGTCATACTGTGTGAACTTGTGCTGTGACATGTCGACGTTGAGATGCATCAGACACACTGGCAACACCTACAACACAGTAAACCTGAACAATGTTAATTCAGACTTAATGGGGCATACGGCGTTCCACCTACGGGACTGGAACCTTTCCACTGTACGCACATATTAGCTAGGCAGCCTCGGACCACCCTGAGTCCACACTGTGGAACTATGTGCCAGTAGAAAGGGTTAGTCCCATGACAGCAAGATTGGGAAAATAGGCACTGGCCAGGGGTAGCTGTTGAGCGCACTACTTTTGAACAGATCATGAAAAGATGAACTCAGGGAGGAGTCTCTTATTTGATATCTAAGTTGAAGGAACAGTATAAAGTCTAGGTTCCAGTTCCTAAATTATATTATTTTTAGCCTTTGTATTGCACAGCGGAATCCAAACTACACAAAACCCCAACTGTGTCCTCAAAAACTCATTCATTTTCCCACTATTAGTTACCTGTTTATAAAAGAGGATTTTACATCTGCAAGACATTAGAATATCCTGCAACATTTGTGAGCAATGCAACGAAGTGAAGAAAAGCCCAGTACCGTTACCTTGGGGCTGAGAAAAGTTTTCATGGTCATAGCCAGCTCTAAAGTGCCAGTGTGAATGAAGCTGCAAAATGCCCAGAGAGACAAAATAGATCTCTCTGCCTTTTCAGTCATCCTGGTTTTCTTGTTCTTGCCAGATCTGTCACTTTCTCGGCGACAGTTCTTCTTGTTTTGCCATTTTTTATGCCCTTCAATTCGGTTGATAGGATCTAATATATTTTAATAGGGTTCAAAGCACAGCCACATCAATTCTGTAAATGACCCTAATAGCTTTCAAATGTTTCTATCAATGCTTTTACGTCTTTTGTAATAAGAATGTGGAAGTATTTGTAGTCTGTAAAATAACAGAAAATTGGCTTCAGACATAAGTTTTACTGCCAGTAAAACTGTGTATAACCATTTGCCTATTTTTTAATGCAGATGAATTAGATGTATTAGTTCTAAAAATAATCTGCATAAGAGTTTGGTTTTGTCCTTTTGCCACCTTTGTCTCCTGTTACAATAAGGTGAAGCTGAGAAATACGATATCTTCTTCTCCCAATCTCACTTTTCTGCTGTGCCTCCCTGACAGGGAAGAATCACACTCTTCCATTCTTTTCACCACTGCTTCTCTGCAAATCAGCTCCAAACCATCTAACATGATCATAAAAGTATGAGGACAATGGCTTTGAACCCACTTTTCTTTCTAATTTTAGGAGGTAATAAGATTATTTAGTAAGCAGATTCAAATTTTTCTTCATGACATTGCAACTTGATGGATTTTGCTTCTCTTATGCTCTCAGAATTACTAAACTAAAATACTAATAGCAATGATTCAGAAGTGGTCATTCAATGCTCTCTGATTGCATGTACTTTAAAATAGAGGACCAAAAAAAGCCTGAATATTTAATATGTTTGGGTCAGGGTTGGTGTTATTGTGAATACTCAAATAAATCACTTGAAATTATTTCTGTTGTCTAATAGGAGAAAAAGACAAATACTTCCAGTGTGATCTTTGTTGTGTACAAACATAGCAATTTGATTTTAAAATTATCCTTACAAACAAGTTTTGTCAGATATCAATTGAATCCATGCAAACATCTAAATAAATATATAGGAAATGATTTTATTATTCTTTTCATTCAGCTCTTCCTTAGAAATGTGGAAATTTCATGCTTCTCTTTGAAAATAAGATAGCAGTAGGGATAGGCCCAAATACCTGTTTTTGAGTCACAATCCAAATCTCATTTTTCCCAAGCAAGTTTACTTTGGCTCCCACACATTCTTCCAGATGAAGAAAAAACATTTTGTTTCACAATGCACTAAATGAAACAGGAATTCAAGGCACTATTATCTCATTTGTCTGGTCATGAAAAATGTTAGCGTTGGTACCGATTACCTCTAAACAAGCAACAGGCAAGAATCTCAGACTTTAGAAAAGCTAATATTTTTATAACGTTCTCTTTTAAGAAGCTGAGATCCCCTGGTTGCAGAAGAGGAGTCCAGGACTCTTTTGAAAACAGAACATATCCAGTGACTGAAATACAATGAAATATCCTTGGCAAAAGCATTTCTTCATATGTTTTCCTCATTTATCAAAACAGAAAATCCATAGAAATTACTTTTCACTGAGAAACAAAATCAAAATGACAGTTGTAACTCATTTTATGTAAATAATACACGTAAATAATATTAGCATGAAGTAAAACCACTCATGGGACATTGTGCCACTTTGCCGCTTCTTCCCAAATAAGCCCTTAGACTACAACATGGTTACTAGAAGCATAAACACAAGCAACATCTGCTTCCAAAGGTTGAAGTCAGATCCTTTGCATGATCCTGTATTATACAAATTGAGGCATAATACCAGAAAACTGAAAAACAGCTTTGTCTGCAAAAAGATTGGAGAATTTTCATATATTTAGACTAGTTGTTGTCTATATATTTTCTATTGGTTTGTTTTTTTAAAAAAAAGTGAGAACTACAATGTAGTTTCTTTGTCATTTTTCTTAAAAAAAATCACTTTTTTCTCTTGCAAACAAGAGAATTCACCATTGTTCCTCTAGCAGTATACCTGGAAATTGTCCTCCATCTGTGAGAGTGGGAGGGCTACACAAGCAATGAAACTGCCAGGAAAAGGCAGAAGGAAGGATTTACAAGAAGAATTTCCATTCTGTTTCCTCCAACCAGGGTAAGTAAGCCTGTCAACCTGCTTCATTGCTAGAGGTAAAAATGTCCCCCAACCATAAAATATCTCACCTGCCAGGAGATCTGCTTTGCTGTGTCCCTTTCATTCTTATTTATTCAAGAAGAAAGACTTCCCAGATTAAGGCAGGCCACCTTCAACTCAAGTCAAATCAGGTTGGAGACCAAAGTCTCTGTTACCAATCACAGCAAATAATAAATATCTGCTCTGGAAAATGAATGGTGGAAGATATAGTCTACCTGGTAGCACACAAAGCAATTCTATAAAAAGGTTTTTCCTGAGAACTGCATTATCAGATCCTCTATTATTTCATGTGAAGTCTAAGGGTTGCTTTTCTTTTCCCCAAGGAATGATTGTGCATGTTAAATGTAAATTTTATCTTAAACTTCCTTGTAGAGGCATATAGACCTGAGAATCTTATTGTTATCCAAAGTCTGATTTGTTTAAAATTAATTGTAAGACAATAGTATTTCTCTCTTGACATTTGTTTTCCTGTTAAAGATAGTGTTGGAACTCATGACATGACCACATCCAGCTGCACTAGACACATCAAAATCAGTGACAGGATGAAACCAAATTAGTAGGCCTTTTTGTGGCTGGGGCACCATGTGATGCATCACAATGCAAGATGACAATTGAAACATTTCAAACTGTAGTTCAAACCACAGCAAAGAAAACCTCAGGACTAGAGATCAGAGAAAGAGAGAAAGAGAGAGGTGTTTGCAAACTGTGAAAGAGGAAGGGATTTAGCTCTTTGCTTCTTCACAGGTTCACCATTTCTGACTTGCTGCCAATTGCCCAAAGGGCCTTGACATCTGAAGGACATTATACAAATCTATAGCATTCAGGAAGAGCAGAGGGAGAAAGGAAGCATTTCGGTAGTAAGTGCAAGACATCTAAGCATTCCTATCTCCATCTCCACTGCCTCCATGGTCAGAAATAACCAAGCACTGGATGGGCCATAAGGCTGGCAGGACCAGGAGAGGATGAGGCAACTATCACAGATGTGAGAGGGAGAGAAACTAGCCACAGTTCTCTCACAGCAGTCGCTCACAAAGCAAGTAAAAGAGCAAACTCTCAAAATAGGCTGCGTCTTTAAAGTAGACATATGTAGAATATCAGAGATGGAAACTCTTCTGTGCTGTTGAGGTAGTAAACTCAATACAACCATAGGCAAATAGTCGAATAACAAATGATTTGTTAGGATACACTTTTCTGATTAGCTATCCAATGTGATGAGTGTATCCCTTTCTCAGGATGTAACTTGTACCTCTTAAAATATAATTAGATAGCTTTCTTTTCTTTTTAAAGGTCTAAAACTTTAATTCTTCATCGTGAATTGGCAAAGCCAGAAAAATGGTGTTGTGCTTTCTGCATCTCTTTGATCCCCAAGAATACCCACAGTCAATTTATATTTACAAATCTGGGGGGTTTTAGGGCTTGATGCTGCAAAAAACTTACTGCTCAGAAAGTCAAAGCTTTGTTATTTCAAGCTTGAGAGTTATTGCCACCATTAAAGACTCCATGGGCAGACTCTGTGCAGACTTTATGGCAAGTTCAAATTTTTTGTACTTGTTTTCAAAACATGCCATTGCTTAGCTGATTACCCTTGCCTTAATCTTCTTCTACAAAATGCTTCTTTTTCCATGTCAGTTCAGTGGTATTATCTTGACATATAACAGCATCACTAAATATCCCTCAGGTTTCTCCTCTTAATATTCTCTCACAATTCTTTAACTGTCTATACAAAGAAAACACCTAGAAACATACCCCGTCTTCGAGATCTACAAAGTATTCAACACTTATTTTCCTATTCTGCCTTCACTTATAATTACACAGTTATTTTATATTTCAGGTATAGCCAAAATTTCATTTCAGTAACATTTATTGTAACTTTAATAATTTTGCAATCTGCATTTAAAATTTAGATTGGGTGGAGCTACACTAATGCTGCAAAAGTCAGAAGATTTTTGTACCAATTATTTGTGGGTTTGTGGGCCAAACGAAGGTGATGGGAATAAAAGATAAGACACTCATTTCTGTATCTAGCAGAGATCACTAAAGAGTGAAGAATGTCTCTCAAGTATGGAAGTGGAAAAACATTTTTTTCTGATAATGGCATTTCAGCCATCATCTTAAAATTTAATTTTTAATTTTGCAACCACCTGTTCTAAGTATTCAGATCTCTGTGAATTATTATACAATCACTCTGGAAAAAAACATCCATTTAACAGGTTTGTTTCACAGTATTACTGGCACGGGACTTTGCTTCATTCCACTCATATGCAAAGAGCATCCATGAGTCTGGGAGCTCTGTGCATGCAAGATTTACTATGTAGTCATTATTTTTCCCCTTTTGCTCATCCTTAGAAGGCATATCAGAAGTATTACGTCTTCCTGCAAGAAGATTGCAAGTAGTTTAAGCTGAAGAGAAGAAAGTGAGTCTTCCCATTCATTATGTGTAATTTTCTTTTGATTTGTTTTGATTCATCTTAATGAGGATGGAACACCATGTAGGTGTGGGTGTAGATGATGGGGTGGGTAAATTTTATGGGGAATGAGCTGAGTAAGAAAGTTTGAAACTTCCTCTCAAAATGATTCTTCATTCAGGCCTTGGGGAGGCAATCAGACACTTGTTTCAGAAATCTTTGACAAATCCCCATGCTCTGTTTAACAAAATTATGAAAACAAAGGATTGTGCAGCCAAAATTAAATGGTTGTGTCAGCTCTTTCTGCATAGGAATTTGTTTTGTTCCTGTGAAGTCTGTTGTCAATAAAATAAGGTATCTTCTAGATGTTTCTGCTCACATGCCAGGCCATTGACTCACCTCAATGAGGCAGCCATCTCACAGCAATATCAGGGTTTCCTTAGGCTGGCCTAGAGCTCTTGAGGCTGAGGGATTGGAAGAGAAAAACAGGGTATAAATTGTAGAGCAATTTTACAGGTGGAAGAGGGCTTTCATCCATCCCGTCTGTCCATGGTACCATAAGTAATTCAGACAAATGCCAACTCTAACTTTTCCACAATCCATAGTGTGATAACCCAGAAGACAAAAGGTGTTCAGAAAGAGGAGTTATAGGTAAATGCCATAGCAAAATGTCTCTGTTGAAATCACATGGCTACAAAGCTGAAGTGACTGTAGAACTGAAAGGAGGAGGAAAATTTTCTAATAATTAAGAAGATGTCTGAAAATTCATGAACGTATCAACAGGTTGACACAAGTCCTACAAATGCCACCTAATCATCACGAGAAACTTTTGACAATTCTGCAGGGGGAACTCAAGAGCTGCTTTCAGTGGAAGGAAACGATCTGGCCTATAATTAAGTTTTCATCTCCTATTATTTATCCAACATCATAGCATCTCATCCAACATCTACCTTGCTGACGCTGTTTATTTAGTTAGTTCATTATATTCCTCTATAACTTGTTGCACTTGGGCTGAACACCATGGCTTAGAAAAACACCATTCCAAACACTTTCATCATCACAACTTTCTAAATGTCCTAGCCCTGCTTGTTGCCAAGCAGAGAAAGAAGCATTGCTATTTCCGTCACACTTCACTGCAGTCTTTCCCCTAAAAATCCGAACATACCTGCTCTGGGACCTGCTATTCATTCACTCTCCATCAGCCTTCAGACGTGATGAATGTGAAGGGCAAAAGAAGACCTAAGGAGACACATAAATGCAAAATGTAAAAAAGAAAGAGATGAGTGACAGAAAGATAGTGACCTGCATTTGACACACCCTGCTTTTCTAGATGGTAGTTTCACGTTATTCTTTGTAAGCTGTATGTCATTTTCTTGACTGGGACAGGGGCCGTGTTTTGTGTGATGTGGTGATAAAGCTTTAGTTGCAATGGGTATAGGACTATTAAGCAAAATTGCAAAGGGTCTCTGATTAGTTACAGTCAACAAAACTTGAATGAGTCTTAATTTACTGTGGATGAAACTGTGCCAGGATCTGCATCATGTATGTGCATCAGTTAGACATGCACAGGCCTGTGACAGACTTCCATATAGCAGAAAATACCATCCATAAGAAATAAAGCTGGGGAGACCTGGTAGTTCAGGCCCTGTGTACCATGTAGATGATTTGAGACAGCCATCTTGGTATGATAAACAACAAAATAATGAGGATCAGCAGGTCCGATTCTGATTTCAATTATCTTTATATAACCCAGGAGTAACTTCACCAAGATGTGGAGCAGTAGCAGTGGATACGCAGTGGCAGGCCAAGATTCTGCCTTAGGTAAATAGGCTTCATCCACAACATTGATTGCCAAGGCATTGTAGATGGTTCAGTAATTGGAGATGTGACGGCAGTGCGATCATGTTCTATCTAGCTCCAAGAACATGGCAGGGAATCTGCAGCTGCACAGTCTGTGGAAGGAGCTCCATACATGTCTTGGAAGGAAGGAGTAAGGGCTTAAAACACCATATCTTCCCAGCTATTGTTGATGTGCTAGATGAAAGCTGGTTTCAGTACATCTTACATGCTGCAGTCACAGCTCTGAGCATAGTGTAGGCATAATGTTGGAGGTTGACAGATAAAAGGATAAAAGCTGCTTTTGCTGTAAATCTTAGCAAAGAAATGCCCTTTTTTAAGGTACACTCCAGATAATTCCCAAGAAGTTTGAGGTATTGCAGATGAGAAATCTTTCCAGACACAGAAGTACTTTTTTCTTCTTCTTCTTCTTTTTCTCCTTTTCTCTGGCAATGAGTCGAACATAGGGATGGTTTTGATTCAGGATCTGGAGCAGATATGGGGAGGATTGATTCATGATCCTTTTTTTTTTTTTTTCATTTTAATGGGCTGACAGACTCTACTTTAGGCCTGTGTTCCAAAGGCCTGATCCAAAACCCACTGAAGTCAATTCTTGTACAGTGTGCTGTGAATTTGGCTGTAAAGTAGTACTCAACTACTACTCTGTAAAGAAACATGGTTTGTTGGTTTTCTTAATTACAACAACTATTGAACAATCCCCCCCAAAAATCTATCCTGTCTTCCTCCTGCCAAAGCTTCCTGTCCCCTGTTCTGTACCTTACTTTTCAGCAGTTTGGCACTCCCTCCTCAGAGATAACCTGGCATCTGTCCTTGCCCTGTGGCAAGAATACTTGCCTGGTCCCATGCTGTGCTCTTTGTCTTCTTTGTTCCCTCACTACTATTCCCAGACAAGTTCACGTGAGACACTGAAATGAAAAGGTTGCAGTGTGTAACAGAAAACAAAAATGTAAGCAACCAAGATGTGCCTGTAGCAGAAACATTTTCTCTCATCTTCTCCTGTTGCAAAAATCTTTGGCATTTATATGCACGCACACACACACACACACACACACACCCTGCCCATCCTTTACTGTCCTCCTTGCTATAATGACAGCATAATGTTGAAAATTCCCGAGGGCAGGGTCCTAGTGGATGGCTTGCTCTCAAAAGCATGGTGCACGCCTGGGCTGTTGTTTTAATGACCAGGGTAAGGCTACCAGTCAACATACCACACATGAATAAGGATCTGGTCTAGAAAGTCAGAGCTTCAAAAAGTCTTTTTGAAAATCCCATTCCAACAGAGCAGTAGAGGTGTTTGTGTATATTTAAGCTTGTAGCCCTAGGACCATGCAAATAATGAGCTTTATGAGTTGAGTTGGTGGACTGAAAAATTGTGGGGTAGAAACATTTCATTTTGAATAGAAAATAAATCACAGGAATCTAGTTGGTCTTGTTGAAATGAAAACCTGTAAAATGTCATTTTATTCAACAGGAAATATATTTCACTTTAGGAAATTTTGAAACATTCAAAGGAATTGAGGAGGCCAGATCACAGAATCCCAAAATAGTTGAAGTTGGAAAAGACCTCTGGAGATCATCTTGGTTCATTTCACCCCTGCTCAAGCAGTTGCCCAAGACTCTGTCCAAGCAGCTTTTGAGTATTTCCAAGGATGGAGATTCAGTAACTTCTTTGGACAACCTGTGCCAGCGCTCAGACGCCCTTACATTAAAAAGCTATTTCCTTGCATTCAGATTCATAAACACTTTACGGCTGGAGGTGTTGGTATCCTTCTCAGTTAAAACACCAGGACAAAACCTGGGAGGCAGGCTTTAATGTCCATCTCTCTCTTTCCCAGGGATGATTAACCAAGCAGTCTATGAGAATATCCTGAGACAGGATACTGCAGGCACTTTCATTGCTTTGCAAGGTAACTTGACCTTCACTAAAGCAACACTGAATGCCATTCTTCTTTTCCCAGCAGACTGGCCACATTGTCCTGACTTTGAAGCCATTTCACTCCCTTGCTACATGACTGTGTAAGTACTTTAACATAAACAGAACATCTCGTACAGGAGAGGCACACCTCAATGTATTTATAACCTCCTGGATAACAGTGACTTCAGAGGTGGAATGTGTTAGTGCAGGTTTAATGTCTCCATTGGTTCAAGGCAGAGGATTGTATGTGAGGACTTTAATCCAGACAATGTTTTGTAGGTATTTTGTGGAAGATGTTGCTCTGTCTCCTTCTCTTGGAGCTATCCCATTTCTCATAAAACATCCATATAGTCATGGAGGAAGTGTGAAGAATGACTCCTGACATGCTAGTTAAAACATTCTCCTGGAAGGTGTGACATGCAGGACACTCAACCCTGCTCCAATTAGTGCTTAATTATTTACACAAAGAGGACAGTGTAAATACGAATGAAAGCCTGGCACTCAGCCCTGTCTTCTGGATTAACTGAGAGGTAGCAGGTGAAGGGAGGGAGGAGGTGGAAGATGAGATCCTCCAGCCCACACTACCGTCTCCCATAGGTTACATTTCTTCTTATGCAATATTAGCTAATTGAAGAACTCTTCCCCCACCAGCTCTGTGACCCCAGCCCTCTACTCCTGACATTATTCATGGCAGTCAGCCTCAACCCACAAATAGTTTCACACTGACAAAAAATTGCCCAATACATTGAGTCTTCACCAGAGAAAATTCACCAGCTCTGCAGGACCATTTGCAGCTGAACAGCTGCCTACGCACCTCCACCTTCTGGAGCTTCCTTCAGACTGCTGGAGCGGGCCAAGTAGCCTTATCTCCACATTCTTTTAAGATGCTGCTGTCAGACTGCCAGGCATTTTAGGGTACTTTGACTGAAGTGTCTAATTTACCTGCTAAATGTTTGCACAATGCTGAACATAATGGGGTCCTGACTCTGGCAGGGGTGCCAGACATTGCTATCATTAACCATAATTATGCCTGATTACTCAAATCACCATGGGGCAGACTCTTCTCAGCACTCAGAAGCTGCAGGGCTTCACCTGAGCACCCAGCCAGGGCACCGCACCCTGGGCCACCAGACGTGTTCCCCACAACAGGAGAGGGGCAGCCAGTGGCTGGTGAGCAGATGACAACGTGGTCGCTGCACCCAAGGGAGGAAGCAGAGGTTCAAGCATTATCCTCTGCCTGAGGCCCTTGTATGTCTAATGGTAGTTCTGCCAAAAGATTCTTGCAGTCTGTCCCTCAGGGCTTTTTGGTAGCCAGAAGAAGTCAAATTGTTTGCCAGGGCCCATGCAGTTTCTCTGTGGCAACCTAAAGGCTGTCAGCAGCACCCTTTTCCCTATGTCAGAAGGCATCAGGGACTCAGGACCCTCAGGACAGCCTTCTTAAAACAAAGAAAGAATTAAAATACACTGGCTGGCTCTATCTACTAGACCTTAATTTTGACATATGCAAATTAGTAAGCTCTGCATATTGGAGAAAGTATAGAGAAGAAAATGATAGCTACTCATTTTCACGTACTTAATTAGACTCTGATAATTAACACTCTGTACATTTTAACTCTAAAAGCAACACATAGCCTGTGCACATATGACAGCAAATATTTCACAGACTGAGTCAGTAGGTGTATACCAAGCTGTTCTACATATATTTCTCTGGACTTCAATACATGTTATTTTTCAAGGCACTCCATGCTCCTCACAGATATCTACTTGTCCAACGTTGTACATCTGCCAGTGCTGGCATTGCCTTTTCCACTGTGCTAACAAGAAACAAAATTAAATAGAAAACAGTGCCTGAAGTGAAATCTAGGCTAACAGACATAACTCTGTAAGTCAGCTGTTTCAGGCTAGGATGATTCTCAAAGCATCACTTAAAAGAATTTACAAAGAATGTCAAGCTCTGTCTCCCAGCTGGAGAGACAGTGGCAGATGGCAGAGCTGGTAGCAGGCTCTGCAAGATTTAGCATGGCAGATAAGCTTGTTCAAGAAAGAATCAGGCTCACAGCAAGACCTCATCAATGTCTGGTCTGTGAAGGTTCACTACCCAGATTCTACTGTATCATTGCTATTACTTTCATCTGCCAAGTGTAGGTATTTCCAAAGCCCTTGATATTTTACCTTAAGTTGTCTAAGACTTTGCCGCTATTTTTGTTATTCAAAATGCATTTTTTGAAATTTATATAAAATGGTGTTGTATACTACTTTGGGCAACAACCTCTGAAACCAAAGCTGCAAGTCTGTGATTTCAGTTCTGGGAGTGGAACGATGTATTTTGCCCTTGGACAAGGCCTGATTAGCTATGGTTGCTGTGGCACTGGGATGTACCCAGCATTTCTTCCAATTGAGGCTGCAGTGTTTTTAAAAGAAACATTGAAGAAGTAGCACAATAGCACCAAAGACTTGAGATTTTAGAGTTCAAAACATTTTGACTCCTTCCATGAGATTTTTCCATCTTATTGTTCAATCTAAAATATTTTGCTGATACTGTGACTCTAGATTAACTGATTTCCTAATTTATGCCATACAACTGTTTTACACTTGCCTTGCAGACATTTAGCTCACCACAAAAACAGGTCATTTGACTCTTTGTTTTGTGTATCCATTTAGGCAACCCCTAAAGTCATACCAAGGTTGTTCATAAATGCATGCAAGATTTCATACCCTTACATTGTATACAGATAACAATGAACAGGCAATTTCCCTTTCAATGGTTTTGGATAATTCTTTAATCAGAAAAATATTTATTTTAAAGCTCTTTGAATAGAAGAATTTGTCTGCTGAACAAGTAGATCTTTTCCCAAAGTTGTTAAGTTATACATTTTGACATGTGTAGAAAGAGGCATTTATTTTCCACTTGGAAATTGCTCTCAATGTAGAATTTCACATTAAAGAATAAAGTGTAAAGTAGAAAAAAATTGAAGTCTTCTTTTCAGCTTCATTGTAATGAAATATCTGTCTTGATTGATGAAATATCTTGCTTTGATGCATGTTTTCCTGATTATTCTCCTAAGTTTCCATCCAAGAGGACATCTTTTTTGTTATGGGTTAGGCAAGAAAAAATGTTGAAATTTCAAAAACTCTCTGTGGACTGGAAAGCTATTTCTCATCTTCTTCAGCTGCTGAATACTGTGTTAGCTTTTGGGGTAGTGATATACATAGGTAGCATTCAAGAGAGCATCTGACTTTTGGGAGCTTTGCTGTGTGGAGGCGGACCTGAAACCTGCACTGGGCTCAACCCCTCCATGCAATGGGTTGGGGTTAGCCACCGGGAGAAGAGGGTGTGCAGAAGTGGGGACGGTGGTCCCTGGGTGGTACCCAGGGATGTGTCTCATGACATAGGGATCACTCAAACTTTTCTTCCAGTTCTACACTATTTGATACTTAGACCCAAAAGGGAGAGTTCTCCTGAACATGACAAAAAGTTGACAGATGAAATGCAGATTTTGTGATAGAATTTATTAATTTCCCAAGCATTACCATTCAATGGAGAGACCAGAATATGAAATGCAGGGCATCAAAAAGCACCCTGAAGCTACATCTACTGTGATACAGGAGGAAGGTTCATCTACATCCTTCTGAGGAGTTTCATGAATAGAGTATGCACATTTTCTACCTTAAGAGAGAATCAGCAGATGGGATGTGTTGTCAGCCTCTTTGTCCTCAGCATTTAACATTAAGGCCAGTTTTTGTTAGGAAACTTATTCATAGCAGAAGACATTATATCTCAACTTTTCTGATCAAGAGGAAAAAAATTGTCTCTCCTAGAGCACTAATGCTCTTGGTAAATTCATTGTATAATACTTTCAGTACACTTATATCTTTTCTAATTGAAAAAAATAAAATCAATTAAAATTAAAAATTGCACCATGCTGTCAAGAGCCACAAAATTGCCTAACTTAACAGCATAGTTCTGCTCTCTGTTTTGATTCTCAAAGCCATGTTGTCCCATAAAGTCTTTAAACTGCAAAAACATCTAGCATTACAAATATTTACAATTATAGTCAACTGAATGAGAAAAGAAGGATTTATTTATCAATCAGATTTTTGGCACACCCTACATCCTACAAGGTATCACAAGTATTGCTGGACATACAGCACCGGCATCACTTCCATTCAAGGAGGGCAGGACACATCTGGGATGCAGCTGGGCACATGCCAGCGCCACACACACTCATACACTGTCCCAAGACAGGTAATAGGTGAGGAGGAAGAAATTTTGCCTTTCCTGCAGTAAATGCCACAGCAGCCAAGCAACCCCTGCTGCCCTCTTTCAGTCTGGAAGGCTCAGACAAATGTCTGAGCTCATGGACATGTCAATTCACTAGGAGCCTGACCCTCCTCAGGGGGATCCTCCTCAGAGACCTATAGCACACACACTCTCAGTGGATCACCTGATACACAGGGTACATGATGAACTTGCTAAGCATGTGTCAGCCATCTGTATGGTACACGTGCAACTGATACAGCACATCCCAGCTGTGTCGGACTTGTGTGCATATGTTACATAATACTCAAAACTGCATTTCTCCATAAGATTTTCCAGGAAGAGCTTTGGGCATCCTGCAATTAAAAACTCACTCCGAGTACAAAATAGTCTAAATTGAAGAAGGTCTAGAAGAAGTCAGAGCATGTTGGAACAATGATGTTTTGATGTATTGTCTTCCTGCTGGACACATGCCACGAGAACATATGTGCAGAGACTGACAGTCTTCCTTCATGAGAAACTGAAGTTGTTTCAACATTTGAAAATCAGATTGCATATCAGCACAGCAGCCATGCTTATCCTCCCTGTGTAGAAAAACTATTTGTCCTTTTCTGGACTGAAAACTAAAAGGCTCTGATTTTACTGTCATTTATGACATAATAAATCGGCTGTAACTGAAGTGCAGACAATGCATGTAGTATACCATGCTCAAACAACCCTGGTCAAGAAACCAACCTGACAGGATGTCTCTCTCTGAGACCAAAGTATGTCACAAGGAAGATCTGAACTGTAGGACAGTGTTAGCTGGGAAAGTATGTAAGAAAAGTATTGCCATACACCTGTTCCCTTCTCACCTCATTTAAAAGCAATCATTAAAAATTGACAGGTGAATTATGCCTTAAAAGTGTCAAACATAATAAGGATGTGGACCTGATGGAACAAGTCCAGACAAGGGCCACAAATATGATCAGAGGACAGCAGCACCTGGAGACAACCTGAAGACAGGTTGAGAGACTTAGGGCTGTCCAGCCCAGAGAAAAGAAGGTTCTAGAAACATCTTACAGCAGCCTTTCAGTACCTGAAGGGAACCTACAAGAAGGCTGAACAGGGACTTGTTACAGGTTTACATTAGAAATTGGAAAGAAATTCTTTACTGCTAGGGTGATGTAACAGGTTGCCCAGAGAAGTTGTGGATGACCCACCCCTGGAAGTGTTCAAGCCCAGGTTGGACAGGGCTTTGAGCTACCTGATTTAGTGGAAGGTGTCCTTGCTTATGGCAGGGATGGGTGGAACTAGACGATCTTTAAGGTCCATTCCAACCCAAGCCATCCCATGATTTTTCTCAATCCCTCTCACAAAGGATCCCAAGCTGAAATGTAATTCCTTATAATGTACATAGCTCTATTTGGTCAAATCAATGTAATCTGGCTCTGAAATTCCATTGAAGGTTTTGTTTTTCTTAACAGTGCAAAAAAACATTCATCTCCTCAGAGCCATCCAAAGTTTAGTGAGGTAAAGTCCTTCCCTTCCCTTCCCTTCCCAAACCTTCCCTTCCCTTCCCAAACCTTCCCTTCCCAAACCTTCCCAAACCTTCCCAAACCTTCCCAAACCTTCCCTTCCCNTTCCTTTCCCAAACCTTCCCAAACTTTCCAAACCTTCCCAAACCCTCCCTTCCCAAACCTTCCCTTCTCAAACCTTCCCTTCCCAAACCTCCCCAAACCTTCCCAAACCTTCCCTTCCCTGCAGCCCAAGAACTACTGTTATTGACCTTAATGTTTTATGTAAATAATGCAGAGCTGGGTGCCCTGGGGAGAGGAGAAGAGAGGAGGAATCAACCTCTGATAAGCTTTTATAATGCCCAAGAGTGACATGTAAACACCTGCCTGTTTTAATGCAATGTATCTTACTATGGCCTGAAAGAGGAAGGATGTGAAAGTATTGCCCTTATACTTTACCCACTGTGTGAAATATCTGCTACAAAAAAAAAAAAACATTTGGAAAAGAGTAGCTTCAGCTGACTTCAGCTATGTAAAAGCTAAGCACATATAGTCCAGACCAGGCAGGTTGGCTCCCCATATTTCTAGCAGGGACACTTCCAGAGGGAAATTTCTCCTAACTATGCTTCGTCCTATAGATTCTTCCCATATGTGGGAAGAAAAATAATTTTTCAATATCTTGCTTCTTCTGATCAGATACTGAAATTATGTCATCATGTCTGTGCCTGAAAAATATTGCTCTCCTTTTCCTTTGCCTTTTCTCTATAAATTTTCAAGACTCACAAATCTCTGGGCTACGACAAGTCAAATTAGCTGAAAAAGGTGTCTAGTACAGTTTGGGTCTAACCTCTGTGGTCACATACCCAGCACTGTGGCACACTTGTGTCATTTGAGCACCTTTTTTAGTCCCACTGATCCACACAAGTCAGTGCTGGTAGCATGGTTACGTGCTGTATTAGTGTGAGGCAGGGGAAGGACAGCATTAAATTACGCTGACCGCTTTCCTGGAGAACTGCCAAAGAGAGCTGCAAAAGGGGCATGGGATCAGTTTGAGACTGCACAGCTCTGGATGAGGATGGTGCATTTTATGTGTTGATGCACAAACTCGCAAACAGAAAACTGATTGACACAAATCCTCCTCTGCACCGAATCTGTAATAACTAATTTTATTTCAGAGTGGGGGCACATTTTAACTTCTAAAAAGAGGAAATTTAAAGCCTAGGGTCTTCAGAACATCACATTGTATCCTACCTTTTTATGACATTCTTTTAAAAACAAACACAGTGAACAAGAAAGATGAGACTAGGATAGACTTCCAGTTCAAAACAAGGCCAAAAGAAGTCCGACTCATGAGCAGTAAATTTCCTTTTTTCCTTAACATTAAATTAACATTGATTTTCTTAAATTTATTCTGCTCAGTTAAAATAATAAAAAAACCACCTGCTTGCATCTATCTTCCAGGCAACAATCCAGCACTAGAGCTGTGATGGAAGCAAGTACCATTGTTAGACTGCATGCTCCATCACAGCATCTCAAGATGCTCATAAAAATCTGGGAGTCACTTTCATTATGATCAAGTGTGTGCATACATGAAAAGCACATTTGCATCACATGGAGCAGTGAATGGTAGGAACATAATAATGAGTGAAGAAGATATACCCCACTGTAGCAAGAAACAGTAATAATTACTTAATGAGCAGGCTGACATTCCTCTACTTGACATACGATTTTTTTTCTGCCTTGGCAAAAGTGACTTTAAAACTTCCTTTTCTAACTGTCGGAAGATTTTGAGGTTTTTTATGTGCAGACCTCCAATAATTACATAATGGACACATCAATAAGTAATGGAATAAAGAGAAAGGCAATTAGTTTTGATTAAAAGATCCTAGTCTCATTTAATGTCATTGGTAGGACATATATCAACATCCAGCAACTATATTTTTATTTCCTTTTATTCTTACTTTTCTTAAGAGAAATGGATTTTCCATGCCAGATTACATCATTTTCACATACATTCCACATATGGCTCTTCCAAAAATTGTAAACACAGATGCAGAACCAAAGCTTGTTTGGCTCCTGCCCCTGAGAGTGACACCCATTCAACTACTAGCTTCAGAAGTGCTGTGTTGCAAAACTGAAGTAATGCGTGTGCCAAGAGGAATTGTTTTCACTGGAAGGCTACTTCTGGAAGTCATCTGGTCCAATTCCTTGCTCTTGCAGAGTTACCTAGAACAGGTTGCCCACAGCCATGTCCAGACAGCTTTTGAATATCTCTAAGGATAATGACTCCACATCTCAGAGGAAACTATGCCGGGGCTCGGTCACTCTCACAGTAACAAAATTACTGATGTTCAGTTAGACCTTCCTGCGTCTTTTAGTTTCTGCCCATTTCCTCTGGTCCCGTCTCTGGGCACCACTGAGAAGAGCTCTGGCTCTTCTTTGCACCTGCCCTTCAGGTATTTATATACACTGATAAGAACCTATTCTTTTCCAGACTCAGCAATTCCAGCACTTTCAGACTTTTGTCCCTGCTTTTGCAGAGAGATATCTATAGCAGAAGCAAAGGTGTGCTGTTTGAGCTTTTACAGTTTCTTGTCTATCTACAACATGTAAAACTCCAGAAACAACTTTCTACTTCTGCTAGCTACCCAGCTATGTTTAGTTCTCATGTAGCACAAGACAAATATACACACCTTTCTCATAGAGAAATTTTCCTGATATGTTGCATCTTATCAAAAATATCTGAAGAGAAGTGATTTATTACTTTGCTTACAGAGTTTTAAATAATCCTTCAATGATGAAGAAAAGGTAACAGGCTCCTGTAGTCATTTCATTTACCATCACTGCAACAGACAGCTGTGTTTTGCCTGATGGAGGTTTTTCAGGTGGCTTTTTTGAATTCATAGTCTGACTAAAATATTTTTGCAAGCTAACAGGAACAAACAGAGAGGTTTTTTAAATTATTTAGGAACCTACCTAATGTCAAAGGCAGTTAGATGTCTTAAGTGTACTTAAATATCTGGGCCAAAAGAAGCACAAAGCCAGCTAAACCAGCTAGTAGGCCTATCACAGGGGATAGGTGGTGTCTCTGAGCAGTCTAGAATTAGCATAGACTAAACTAGATTGAAAGCAAGGCCTGTCTCTTTAATAAGTGTTTGTCTAATGACTCACACCATCAGGGCCCCCGCCTCTAACTGGAGCTTTTCATACTGAAGCTGCTGGGGTGCTATTACTAATAATAGTATCAGTAGCCATACCACAGAGGGACAGATACCTACCTGGCAGTCACTGTAGCACAAAGGGTGTAGCCAGCTCCAAAGGGGCTCTGGACAAGTTCCATCTCGATGATAGAGCTTGGGCTGCTCTCCACAGCTCTTTCAGATTGCATCTAAACACTCCTCCCTGGAACAAAGTCCTCAGGCACTCCTCTGTTTCAAAGACTGCCTGGGATAATAAAAAGGAACAAATGCTTTGTCATATGTGTTGGAAGAAAGAAGGAAGACACATTTCTTAAGTATAAAGATCCTTGTAAATACAAGGCCTTCTCCAAATCTTTCAGCTGTGTTCAGTCTTCCCACAGTTATTTCTTGGATATTCTTTGCAGCAAATGACTGTGTTTATCTTGGTGTTAACTTGTAAACCCACAGTGCGATTCCACCTGCAAAGTAACTAGATCTGCCTGTGCCAAGTCTTCCTATCCTTGCTGTTCCACTACATGGAGCTTTATAAGGACTCAAAAGCAACATTAAAATTGCATGGAGTACCGTGTAACCTGAGAACAGACACAGCTCTGACAGCTCACACACTGCTCTCTAACGTGCTAGAGAGATTTCTCCCTCCTGGGACCTTTGGTGTCTCTTCAGATACATCTTCCTCCTTCCATCCTTCCCT
Source organism: Serilophus lunatus (assembly GCA_013399895.1). Classification (NCBI taxonomy): domain Eukaryota; kingdom Metazoa; phylum Chordata; class Aves; order Passeriformes; family Eurylaimidae; genus Serilophus; species Serilophus lunatus. The sequence continues at coordinate 100,362 of VXBA01005701.1, read as the reverse complement.
CTTACTCTGACCAAATGCAGGCTGCAGTCAGAGGTGCGATGGTAGCTGGCAAGTAAAAAAAGGTGAAAGGAGTTTGCCTTATAGGCTTTTATGCACTCTTGGTCAGATGCCTATTAGAGGGCAACCAAATGCACCCCATTGCTTTTGTACCCTCCTGCAGCTATTCAGAAGTCCCGGGAGCAAAGAACAATAAGTTCCCCTTGTTTTCTCGCTTACTTTTTCATATGTCTTATGTCAGACAGCAGCTTGAGAAAAACGTTTGCCATCAAATGTGGCAGCTTGTAAGAGGGAAATGAGACGATTTAGGATACTGCCACCACAAACCAAACCGCTATCCTTTCTGGTTGTAGCTGGGCTGCAGTGGGCAACATGGGAGCGGGAGAGAAAGGGAATAACAATGCAAGGAGACTTTATGGAGTAGAAAAGAAACAAACCACGAAAGGGTGGGTTCCCAAAATCCTTCAAAGGGTGTTAACTCTTTCATAACAAGAATAACGACTCCCCCTTAAAGATGTAGTTCCATCTGTGCCTCATTAAGGTTAATTCAGTGGGCCAGTTTCATCCCAGGAGTCTTTTCATTGAAGTCACTGAAGTGATACCACTAGTAACCACAGAAAAACAATGAAGCCAAGCACTGTGTATAAGAGCAAAATACTTGTCCTGAAACTTTTTGTAAAACTTGATTATGGCCCTGCCAAAATCTCCTGAAACATTCCCTTGCTTGTGTGAATGGAAAGGAAACATGCCAAAAATAATTTAAGGAACTGCACTCTAGCCTAATGTCAGGTTTGCAATATAGTCCAGCAAAACCAGCCTGGTCAAAGTGCTTATATATGAGAATGATTCAAATGGAACTTGTGAAAAGACTGGAACATGAGACAGCACATCTGGAACCATAAAAGGTTGCAGCCTGCTCCCCAAACATTTTCTTTTCAAAAAATGAACTGCACAGGCTGCCTTTTGTGGCTGTGCACCTTCACCAGGACTGAGGACACATCCCTGCCTTTGCTCCAGCGATGGCCTGGTAGCCAGACAGACTCAGTTGTGCAGTCTCCATTCCTCCTCAAGACTGAGGAGGGCACACGAGCTATGCCTCCCTTTTGCCAGGGTGATGTCTTACCAAAATACATGAAAGATGGGTGTCAGAGCTGCAATAATTTTCTCATCAAGGCTGTGTTTTGAAGTCTGTGCCTTGCTGGCTGTATCACAGGGGCCCAGTTAGACGGCAGGTGGATAGGGTGCTTCCCTAGCAAACCTGACTCATACAATGCTGCTCTGCAGTTCAGGCTCCTCCAGAACCTCACCACCACCACTGCTCCCTGTTGACCAGCTCTCGGTGGCTTCCTGTTTAGCGCACAGGATCTTTGCATCATCCGGCTGAGGTGCCCAGGGGTGCTGCAGTGCCCTGGGGTGCAGTCCTCCATCTATTTCTTTTGGCAGGAAAATACGCTTGCAAGAGTCCTGCTCTCTCTTGCACTTTATTTCTGCCCTCTCAGTTGTAGCTTGCCACCCTCTCAGTTGTGCCAACACAACTGCTTACAAGTCCATCCCACTCAGCGAGATTGCTGAAATGCCCTACAGTGAGCTGGGGCACAAGCAGCTAAAGGAGCTGGTGGAAATACGCTGAGTGGAGCACGTGGGAACAGCTGCAGCTGACCAAAATGACTGTGGAATTGTACCCCAGCAGTCTACATGGACAAAAAAGGGGCTTTAGCCCATGTCACTGATCAGAGGTGTAGAGCAGTTATAGCATCTGCCTTTCAATTCTTCCAATTTCTATACTGAGCCTTGCGTTTCTTTCCTGTCTCCAAACTTGATTTACTGCTCTTCAAGAAAGGAGAAGGTCAAGCAGGATACAACAGCAGGAATTGAACATTTTCTGGCTAGGAGTTACAGCTGATGCTGTATTGGTTTCTCTGTGGCCAGGTTTTGGTGGCAGTGGGGGGACGCTGAGGGAGAGGCTTCTTCGAGAACTGCCTGGAAGTTTCCCCCATGCCCAGGCTGGGCCCGCTGCTGGCCAAGGCCAGGCCAGTCAGTAGTTGACAGAATTCCTCTATGATAACATATTTAAGAAGGAAGAAAAAAAGTTAGTAGGAGACGAAGATGGCTGCCGGAGAGGAGCAGGGTGAGAGCCTGTGAACAACAACGCAGACACCAAGGTCAGTGCAGAAGGAGGGGCAGGAGATGCTCCTGGCGCCGGAGCTGAGATCCAGCTGCAGCCCATGGGGAAGACCATGGTGAAGCAGCTGTGCCCCTGCAGCCCATGGAGGAGCACAGGAGTGCAGAGATCCACCTGTAGCCCGTGGAGGAGCCACGCCG
>VXBA01005701.1:82374-98011 GCA_013399895.1 Serilophus lunatus | reverse complement strand
AGGGCTGCTGCCCATGGGATGGACTCTCACCGGAGCAGTTTGTGAGAGGAACTGTATCCTGTGAGGGATGGATCCCATGGAATGTGGCTGGAAGGACTCCTCTCCCCAAGCAGCGGCTGAGAACAGCAGCTGACCACAGCAACACCTCCCCCCCACCTCGCCTTTTCCCTTGACCGCTGCGGGAGAATAGGTTGGATGTAAGAAGGAGGGGGGTGGGAGGTAAAAGGTGTCTTTTAGTCTCTCACTCTTAGCTCTGATCTTGTTAGTAATAAATTTGACTATTATTCCCACATGGAGTCTTGTTTTGCCTGTGACGGTGATTAAGAAAGAATTTGCTGTAGTACTTATCATGAATAACGAAACCTCTCGTTATATTCTCTCTCTCCTCTATAGCTGGGCAAGGGGGAGTGAGAGGGTGGCTGTAGTGGGCCCCTGGCACTCAGCCCGGGTTAAACCACTACAGATGCAAAGACAAAAACCTGGAGATATGTAATTGTCCATGAGGTTTAACAGGGCATTAACATCCAGCTCCAAGTCACAACCATCTGCCTTTCCTGAGCAAAAGTGAGGCAAGCAAGCAGGCAGAAGGCAAGGAAGAAAGCAAGCAAGGTTTTGTGCTTTTGGGGTTGTCTCCTGATTTCAAGGCTGTTTTTCAGACAGGAACACATCTCCCCTCTTATTCTCTCAGCACGTCATTCAGAAGCTGCCAAGCACCAGATGTTTCAAGTGGAACATTATTTTGATATTTAAATTTGCTTGATGCTGATCTGCTTATGATAGGGTTTTTCTTGATTTTTCTTTAAGACTTTTCTTCCCTGAGCAGAAGCTCAAGTTCAGCTGAAAAACTGTCCTGTAAAACTGGGAGGGAATGTCTATAGGGGAGTGGTGGTGGTAAAATAGGAAGAAAAGACCTCAGCATTTGTGTCCTTGATTTCCAGAAGTTTTTGTACTCTGAGGACTGACAGCTGGCTCAAGTTTTTCCATCTATCCGCTGATTCATGCCCTCTCCTGCAAGGAAGAGATGGTGAGGAAAGACTTTTCTCTGAGCATAGCTTCTTTATTATGCCTTCACAGTCTCAAGCCCATCAAGTTTTCTTATGTCTTCACAAATTTCCTGGTATGTTAGCATTTCTTGGGTTGATTGCATGGGACACTTGTGTTTTCCAATACCACTTAACCCCTGAGACCCATAAAAAAGCAGCATTATTTTTTCACTTGAAAATCCTAACAGAATCTTAGAAATGATTTCTCATTAATTCAAAAGACGTGCTGAAAGGACTAGCTAAAACATGTATGATATATCATGAAACACCATGAAATGTGACTTGTCATTGTGGAATGAGTAAGATTTTATTTCCTCTATCTTTTAGCTACCTTTCAGTTTCTGCAGAGTCCATCTGTGCCCAGAGGAATTGTTGATGTAGCTTGTTGCAAAGGAAATATTCACTGATCACAAACTTGGATAAACATATTCGACAATCATGAACTTTCTTAGTCTAAAATAGACATTTTTTTCTTCAAGCCTGGAGGAAACATAAAAAGTTTGACAAATGTCCTAATTAAATTTACTATTTATTGGAAAATATCTCCCAAGTTTGGGATGGAAGACATGGAAAGAAAATTAGTTTTATTGTTGAAAAAATAATCTACATTGTAACCAAAGTAATTATGCCAGAATAAATTTTTTTTGCTTCAAAACCAAGTGAGCAAGGAGGGGTCTATCTAGAAACAACACAAAACAGCTTAACCCACAATTACTGGGCCAGTCAACTTCTCTTTGGAGCCATTTCTTATTGGTCTTGTTTGGTTTAGGAAAATGAAATATGCCTAACAAATGCGTTGCATAACACATAGCGATTAGTCTGTTTTTAAGTGTCACATGAGCAAAGAACATTTCAATGTTTTTAAATTAATTCATCTAGAAATATGTTGATATCTCCTAAAAGGTTTTGATTCATTACTGAGAAATCAAAAGTCTTACAAGGTTTAATCACTGCCTGCTGACATATTTTTTCTTGGCCATTTCTATTCAATAATTTTTTAAAATCTTGTTAGCCACTACATTGCCAAAACACCCTTTCTCTTACTGTAGAGTACGCTTCAAAGTAATAGGTCACATATTTCTGTCTTTACCTGACAGCAATCAGTTACAGGCAACTTTAGGAAGTGTGCAGTAATGCGAGCCTTCATGAGACCAGACTTCATGTGCTAAGAGAGCTTTGTTTGATTTTTCAGTCCAGAGGTACAATGAGAAAAAAAATGATATGGGTGTTCTGGGATTTTGCCATCAATAATTCCAGCCTTATACATGTTGCTTTGTAGTCATTTTAGACTATGTAAAGTGAGTTAAAAGTGACTGTATCAATCAGATTGATAGTATTTTACTCCCACTCTGCAGTGACAGTAGTGACTACGCATGGTTGCAGGAAATGGAGAATCACAGTTCTTCTTTTTCCATGTAAGGAACTAGATTCTACCACTCCTATTCAGGCTAAATTCCTAGTTTAGAATGTAGCCTACCTGAACCATAGGCAGCTGAGAGTTCTTGAGGTCTCCTCATGCACAGTTCTGCCTTCTCCCACCATGGAAATAGAATGCTGTTAAAGAATAGTCTCTGTTTCCCATTTATGTTCCTATCTGGCCAGTGCGTCTTCTGGCACTTTTTCTCCCTTCTGCTAACCCTGAAAGTGTGTCAGGAAAGACAACGTGTGTCTTCTCAAAAGACTATGTCTTTTCTCAGTGATTATCATGGGCCTAGGTTACACCAACACACAATAAAGGGGTAACTGCAGCAATAAAGGAAGAATGCAGAAAACTAAACTAGATGATTTATCAGTTTCTCAAGTCCAATTCTGTGTGTCTGGTACAAGCATTTGCGAGAAAAGAATTAATCCTCCAAATGCCTCCCCAAGTGAGGCCACTTGGCTGATGCAAACAGTTGAATTCAAGTACAAGAATTTCATTCACAAGAAAATCTAGAAAAAGCAATGGCTTTTTTGTGCCTAAATAGTTGTTAGGATGGTACTGTTATCTTCTATAAGTTATTCTTTCATTCTTCCTTCAAAGTCCAAAACAGTGATCCAAATTTTCACTCAGACACAGTCAAAATACCTCCTCATAAGCTAGGACTTCCAATACACAAAGCACTTCTCAGACATTCATTAATCCTCAAAACAGCCTGTAAGGTACGAAATTGTAAGTGTTATTATCCCCACTTCACAGGTGGGGACTCTGAGGCAGGAAGATTATGTGATTTGCCACAGGCAAATCCATGCCAGACCCTGGATTAAAATTCAGCAGCACCTGACATCTGGGCAAATACTCAAGCCCTGGTCTCTGCTGCCTCTGCAATGCATGTTTACTTGTGCACATGCCTGTCTTAAGCAGGTCTCCTCATGAGCATTCATAACCAAGCACTGTATGTCCCTATGTAGTACAAGGGTGTACACACATAGCAAGAATGTACAAATCTAAGCAAAGCACATGCTAAAACATGTCAGTTTGAAGAAATCGCCACAGAAGTTTAAAGGAAGATCTGCACAGAATTAAGTTGTATATTGCTAGTTAATTTCAAACAAAGAAGTAAAGTCTGGGACATAAAGCATTTTGTGTTATGCCAAGAGCCATAAAGGATATTATTTAAATCAGTGTTTTCCTGTCCATTTGCTTTCTGAAGAAAATGCAGAGTGTCCTATGTTCAAGAGCAGACAAAACTTCTGATTTCCTAGTTCTGTAAAACTCAGATTGGTGCCCTGAATTTAAAAGAAACACTGTACATTTTCATGTAAGAATTGAATCATTCTGATAAGGTATTTCTGCTGTGAAAGAGGTAAATAAAATATAACTTTTGTTGCTTCAGTAGCATGCAACATATTTTTGTCTCTTCATTTTACTGCGTTCTCCTTGTCAGTTCATTATGCAAAACCCTGATTGCTGAAGTTAAACATTTTTGGTATTCCACAGTGGAAAGTACTTATTTGCTGTATCTGTCCTGTCAGCTCTTGCCAAAATGCATCATTGTTCATTTTCCATCTCAAAAATTGCTATGAAAAGATTAATTTCTAACCCCAAAAGTAAGTTCCTGTTTTCTTCACTGTTTGTGTGTGAGTTATTTCAAATGCCTGAAAAAGAATGATTAAAAAAGTGGTAATGAATGGGAAGATTTTGGATCAGACTTCTTCTCTGGCACTGGCAGACCCTCCCTTTACATCTTTTCATCACACTCTGCACCAAGATCTTTTGAGTTTGCATAATAACACCCCACCAGACCCTTTCTCCTCTGACCCAAATCAATACAGAACAGCTACTCAATCATCCCTGTCTTTATGTCACTTTCTCTGGTTCCTCTAAGCTATTCTTTCTAACCACAGCTCTGTCTTCTTCAGTCCTGGCCACTCATTTCTCACACTTCTACTTCCTTTCATTGAAACCTTAGATATGAGAATTAGAGTAAGGAATGAAAAGTGAGGGGAAGTCTGAGAAAATAAAATGCAAGAGGTTCTTTCATGAGGGGGAAAAGTATTAGAATCATTTTCTTATAACAATTTTTTGCATTTTAGAAGCTTTAACGTTATATCAAAATATTCCTACAAAAATTCCTTTTATTTGCTTAAATAATCTTGGACTGCTCAGTGCATTTGGTCCAACAAAAAAAAGATAAAGTCATGTCTTAATAGTATTCAGATATTTCCTGCAAAGCACATTGCAACACTGATAGGAAAAACTGTTGGAACTCTGCACTGTTAAAGGAACATACCAAAAAGCTAGTACAACTCATCTGTTCCCATTAAAGAATTAACCAGTGTATCCTTCCCAGTCCACTCAGGATATATACCATTTCCTCTCTTCTAAATACACTTGTGTGGTTTTTTTGTTGTTCTGCCCAGTTCCATACAACACACAGCAACATGACCATTGCAGTCACTTGGATTTATTCTTAAATTTTCTTCTCTTTTTTCTCTGTTCAGTTTGTTTTCCTTTGTTGTTTTGTTTTGTTTTTTCCTTCTTTCCTTCAACCAGTATGTATTTTTCTCCTTGTTTTACCAGCGTGATTTATGTCCCATCCTTTTACACCCAGCGGCAAATTGCTGTCACTGGCGATCATTCATAACTGTAATGAAATCATTCTCCTGCAAAGGTATTCATTCACTGGCTGTCTATCTCAAACTTTGGTCAGGCTTTAAATGCCATATTTAAAACTGCTTTTTGAGCTTATGTCACTGAGCAGTGCAGTCAAAGTCTAGTTCAGATATGAATTACAGGTTAACAAATATATTGTCTTTTTGAAACACAGGGAAGAGCAAGAGACCAGCAAAAATGCAGTCTAGGCTGCTCCACTTGAGCATGGGGAGATGAGTTGCTGACCATCTGCTTGAGAGCCAAGTAAGAACTAATTGGCTCCCCAAAGGCCTGTTCCCTCAAGAGCTGTATCAACCCTTGGCAACTGGTAGGATAACACATAGTAAGGATCATTTTAGAACAAGCAATGCTCATCCTTAGCTAGTCTGCAAGCACCAGACATTAAAATACAACACTACTTCCTGCCAGAACTCCTCTATATGGTCTTAGTCATACTAAAATAGTAATGATAATATTAGAAATATTTCTTAAAAGTTTATTTTCTTTGCTCTCTTCATTTAAAGATAAGAATGCCCATTATTTTTAAATCATTCATCTGCACTGGATAAATGTTACAGTTTGTGGGTGTGCCAATTAAAGTTAATTATTACTTGACTGATCTGACTTAGCATTAAAATGTCTGGTAGAACTGGCTCTGATCTTGCAAAGGGGACTTTTTCTTCTCTATTCCTGTGTGATTAAGAAGCTTGTTGTCTTGGGATCTGGATTTCCTGATCATCCATGCAAAAAGGCAAGATGTCTGATGAATGTCAAAATCATTCCATTTTATATCATTCAGCTGCATTGGGCAAGTCCTCCATTTCTTTGAAAAGATGTAATTAATAATTGGTGCAATTCACCCCATCCGATTTAGCATGATTTGTACAAATTTAAGCAGCACCACTGGTTCCCTTTTACCACCCAAGGAAAGAAATAAGAACTCCTGATCCGTACCATCTTAAAAAGGTCTTGAGAGAGCTGATAGAGAGAGCTGATGTGTTCCAAAAACAGTTAATTCCATGCCATTGGCTAAAAAAGAAACTTTCAGGCACTAGTTCATGTTTAGACAGCAGAACTTTAGCTGCTGAACTTAAGTTAAATAAATCCCACTCATTTTCATCCAATGGCTGACCACTACTATTGGATTTGTGGTTGACATATTATCTGTATCAGAAAATATCTTTCCCATTCCAACTTACTCATATGGTTTCAATTACAGCTTTCAAAAGTTCAGTTTTCAGTTATTTCAAGAAAAAATAATTTTTCATTTGTTTTGGATAAGTAGGAAACTACATTTTTTACTAGGCAACAATAACAAGACAACAAAAATATTTACTATTGACTAAAACTGTTATTCAACTCAGAATGGGATGTTTTGTTTTCAACTTGGTATTTTTTAGCTGTTCCTTAGATTTTCTTATCCATCTAAAAATCAGCATTAAATGTCGACAAACTTTGAATTTAACTATTGCCTCAAAACACAAAACTAGAAAAATAATTTCAGAAAATGTTAAGAGAAGATGGTATAAAAGTCAAACAGAACTCTGCAAAAAATCATGTCAAATTCTGTTTCAGATCTTCTGACATAATGTATTTTGGAAAAATACATCATTTATAAGGAAAAAATGTTATAGTTGTCTTATAAGTTATCACCAGCCCTAAACAAAGCAGCTCTCTTTTTAATGTGCCTTCAAGTGCATAAAAGTAAGCATTCAAAAGCTACATCTATATGGAAGAGAAAAGTAATAAATCTAATCATCTAAGTGAGAAAAAAAAAAACAAAGACGAAAAATAGAGGTGGAAGTGGAAGGAAATTTCATCTTATTTCTGCAACAATTTAAGCATGTGCCCTGCTGCACTGTAGTCTGCTAAACATTTTGCTGAATTGCAGCTCTGATCTTGGCAAACAAGATATGTGGAAACATATATTAGAGCTTATATTTCTAATGAGGTAAAAAAAATAAACAATGCATGCTTGCTGCCCATTCTTGAGACTAGTGTTGTCACTATCTGACAGGTGTATGATGAAATAGAAAGGTGGGACTGCTTTTTAGGGTGCTGCTTGTACTAGAGAAGAGCTGTTATTGCACTGGGGAACATATAAAACACAAACATTCATTCATTCTTCCATATACTGTGCTGGGCCATATCTACCTTACCATTCACAGATCCTATTTTCCCTCTATTCCTCACCTCCATTGCTGTTTCTTTCTTCTTTTTTCTTCTCTGTGAGGAGGCTGAGGGGAGAACCCCTAAGTACTTTTTCCTCTTTGTTTCATTCACTAATGAAATCTCTCGCCTCTGAAGGTGCTGAGATCCAGATTCATCTTCAGATTAAGCTCCATTAATTGCACAAAGTTCCTCATGTGTGAAATCAAACAAATAAGCAGACAAAGAGAAATTCAAGTAAGTAAGCATAGTTAGTTAAAGCATCTCTTTGAATGACCTGGGTATTTTTATGACATATTTCTTTTAAAAATTATTCCTGCTTTCTCTCACTACCACTGACTGCTGTACTTTGTACACATAAAAAAAGATAATATATTTCTTATAATTGTTCATGCTTCCAGAGAGAGAACAGAGAGGTGAAGGCCTAGGGGAAGCTATAAGAGGAAAATATACGCCTTGGATCTTTTAAATTGTCAAATAGTGCTCTATAGTTCTTACACAGCAGGTGTAATAAAGGTATGAAGAAATGTTGCTTGAAATTAAATGGAGATCAGGTGAATTACTCCCACTGAGGCTCAGACACATGGTGTGCAGGATCAGACACTACAGAAGGATCCAGGTGTTCCCTAGTTTTTTACTTATTCACTCAAGAAATTTTACAACCATTTGAGATCATGATATACTGTGCAGACATATGTCATCATAGCCAGGGCATATTAAAGAGGTAAAGCAATAGTCATTGAGGACACTTTGCAATTCTGTGCCAAGAGATATTGTCACATGCTCTCCATATTGTAACCAGAGCTGTTCCTCCTTCCCTTGTCCTTGGCACGGTTTACTGGCCATGAGATCATGGCAGATGGGAGTCTGGACATGATAATGCACTTGTTAGGAACTGAAGCTGCTGCTGGTAGTGTCATTAAATTTTTTTTTAAAAGAATCCTCAAAGCCAACCTCAATAACTCCCTCATCTCATCTTACTCTGATTACTAGCAGTGTTATAAACATGGCATTCCTGAGAGAGTATGGAGTCTATGTTAGAAGTGAGCCTAGAGCAGAGTCTTTTAATTGCAGCAACACAAAGCAATAGAATGTAGTGCGGGAATAAAAATGAGTATTTATCTGGAAACACATTGGATTCAGCAACAAAATCTCAGCAAAATCAAGAAGAGAGTATGACCCAATTATGCAGCTGCCCTGTGGATTCCTGGAATGGCAAGAAGATGTTTGAAATCCACTGATTAATACAGCCTTACTGAGCTAGTCCTGCCCATCAGTTCTTGAAAGTTGATATCCAGCTTCAGTTAGGTCATCAGAGAAATTTGTTTCAGTAATGCGTTTTGAGGATAGGCAGTACAATGTAAGAGGTATCTACATCTTTCTTTTTCCCTCAGAAGAAAGAGTAACCCACTCAGAAGACAATTACTGAATTACTGTCAAAAGACTGTAGGAGAGACTATTACATCAGCAGGGAGCATTAATGCAACCATTTACAATAACTCCCATTCTGACTTCTCTTCCACTTATTGTCATGTACAAAGGGATGGTCAGGAACTGTGTGGAATAAGAACCAACCAAAGAGTATGCTAACAAAAGAAGGAAATGGTGCAAATGAAGTCAGTCAGTCATCCACTCTTCCCGTGCCAGTATCTCTTCACTACCACACAGATGTAAGGGCATACAGCTTTCTTGGTTGAAGCCACCTTGCCCCATGGCTAAGTTGGAGTGTATAGAAAAGGATGGCAGGTCAGTATTGTCATTAATAGGAGATATTTTATCATGTGTTCTGTCTGTATTTCACGGCGCCGTTCTCTTTTAGAGAGTATCTAAAGGAGGGCAATGAAGATGCTGAAGGGCGTTGAGGGGAGTCCGTATGAGAAGCAGCTGAGGTCACTTGGTCTGTTCAGCCTGGAGAAGACAAGACTAAGGAGAGACCTCAACACAGACAATCCCAACAGAGGGGAGACTTCAACTTCCTCCTGAGGGGAAAAGGAGGGGCAGACTCTTCTCTGTGGTGACCAGTAACAGGACAGGAGGAAATGGTCTGAAATTATGTCAGGGGAGGTTTAGGTTGGATTTTAGAAAAAGGTTCTTCACCCTGAGTATGGTTGGGTACTGGAACAGGCTCCCCAGAGAAGAGGACACAGCATCAAGCTTCACAGAGTTTAAGTGTTTGGATGATACTCTCAAGCACATGGTGTGACTTTTGGGGATGGTCCTGTGCAGGGCTAAGAGTTTGGCTCAGTGATCCTTGTGGATCCCTTCCAACTCAACATGTTCTCTGATTCTGTGATTCTGACTTTTTATTTTCCTTCTGAAAACTATCTTCTCCTTTCCTTCCTAAGCTCACATGTCTGTTGATGTGCTGAGGGTTGATTTCACAGAAATTAATTCTCCGCTTCCTGTTGGACATTATTGAATTTATGTTAGTGTTATTTCACCATCCAGGATGCCAAGGTAAAACCCGAGTCCAGCTCTGTCTACCTGACTCCCAGGCAGGCTTACATGTATACAGGGTGTAGGGCATGATAAAGGGCTAGGAGATAGTATAGGTGGAGTGACAATCTGGCTCAAAGTCAGCAGAGGTAGAAGAGACATAGCATACCCATTACTACCCGTAGAAATAATATTCAAATAATATTCCTTTAATCTAGTCCACTGTCAATGGAGTTGTATCTCTGAAAACACGGGAAAGACATTAATGCTTGCTCTTACTTAGAAAAAAATTTAATTTCTTGGGGAGTTGTTATCTAAAAATGTTCAGCTGAAGAAGCTGATGGAAGAAGCAGAACTATTAATAATGCTACACTAGAGAAATACACTTAAGATATAAAATACGGGGTATCAAACAATTTTGTCAGGATCAAAGGTTCAAATCATTTCCTCAAAGGACCTTTTAATGGGTAGTGATGAAGAGTGAGTGCTTCCGTGCTGGCCAGGATGTGTGATAAGGTATGGCTTCAAGGAAACTCTTTGTAATTTCATGGAAAGATAAAGTAAAAGGACCTTAAAATAACAGGAAAATATCTGTTATGATACATCCAAGTACAGAATGAGTCAGAATTCAGTCACACTACTGAAGGATTTGTAAAAGCCAGATCTGAGGGAGTTCATCCCTATACTTCCATAAAGTACATTGTTTGAAACTATAATGAGGTCTATGTGCACATACCTATTCATGTACCAATGTAATTGCTTTTAAAATATTTTTTTCTGTAAAGTACAACTGTAGAGTCCCAAGCCCCAAGTATGCCTTGGGACTTGGCAACTTTGGTGGTGACTCATCTAGCTCAGGTTGATAGTTAAGATGTTTAATTTGTTTTCTCACCCTCCAAGAGAACTAAGACATAAAAAATGATTTTGTGAACAGAGAGATTTCCAATATAGGAACAATGTGGCTGCATTGCACAACTAAGAGATATGTTTAAGAGTAACAGACTTGAATACTAAATGACTCTAGACTGAGACTCTTTGTCTGCAATTTTTAATAGATCCTTCTTCTCTGAGAATCAGTTACAAGTGACTGCAGAGCAGCTCAAGTAGGACCACCATTTGCTAGTCACTGAACACTAGGTGTCCCTTCATGATATTTACTCATACAGAAGGCATTGGTTCATTGTACACTGTAGTCTTTTGAACAGGACTATGATGGCTTATGCTTTTAGCTGTGGAGATCTTTGTTTTGGTTTCCATTGCTCTCTGAGATGCTATACCAGCACAGAAGCTAGGGCAAGGTAGTTGTGAAGATATGGCAGTAAGGCCTCACCTTCTTGAGTAAGAACTTCTAGCAACCACAAACACATCTGGAGACTCATGCCACACTTGTCAATAGCTCTGTTACCCAATCTGGTTCCGGAAGCATGGCAAATAAGCAAGCTTCACAGCAAAGCAAGTGTACATATTTGGCTCCCACTCTTGATAGAAATACTAAGAGAGCATCTGAACCCTGAGCTAGTATGGAGACCAAGGGTATGTAAGCCTTTCTATTCCACTCCAACAAGGTTTTGTGCAAAAGTGCTCTGCTCTCCTGCAGCCCAAGCATGCCACCAAATTTCCTTCAAGAATGAAAGTACTTCTGCTTGTCAAAGTAGGCTGAGCTATACAGGGTGAACATCTGATGCTTTTTCTGAAGGCTTTAGAACTTTTCCAAATTAGTATTGCCCCATGTAATGATAGCTTGCCAAACAAATTACAGAAATTTCAGTCTTAATAAATACCACAAGAGCCACAAGTTTGAGTTCAATTCTCTTTTAGTTTTGCATGCTACAACATGAAATTAATCTACTAGTGCATCTTCAAGTGCTTTCCAAATAATTCTACTGTTAGTTGCACACTTCTCTAGGTTTACAGAAACTAAAAAAAAAAAAGGCAATATTTCTCTAGGTGCTCCTTTTTCTATAGCCCTAAGTTATTGTTTTATAGTGGGTTTTGAAACTGTGAGAAACAATTTGCATTAACTTCACAGCTATAATTTATAAGGAACATAATGAGTCATTGTCACAGGCTGTTTGCCTTTGTTCTCTTCTACTTCCTTCTTTCTAAAGGGAATTTTCTTAGAAAAAAAAGTACTCATTTTGATAGATAGCTTCAGGACCCTTGAAAAAAAAAAAAAGAAATATTTCTGGAAAGTAGTGTGAGTCAAAGTTTGTCCAAAGAACAGATAAGAGAATTTTTTCTATTCAGTGCTGAAATTTAAAAGAATATTTGTATAAAGGGTATTATCCATTCTTTACAAACGCAGCCACTCATATATTCATATACCTATTGCCTAACTATAGCTTGGTGATTGCAGCAGTGAAAGTAGCAGAAAACTCTAGCTAACAAATGTTTGCACTTTGGAATGCTTAGCATTTGGCCAGGCAGGTTTAATAAGCTTTAATTTTATCTCCCTGAAATAAAACTCTCCTTCATTTGAAGATTTCTTATCTCAATTCCAAACATAAACATTACAGAGTGTGTAGGAAGAGTATGTTCTTTCTGGTTTTAAAAACAGAAAAACAAAAAGGTAAGATAAAATGTGGACAACTATTGCCATCATGTTTCTAATCCAGTAATTATTTAGGTTGCTTAAAGCCCTTAAAGTGACATATGAAAAACACCCAGCACAAATATCTATTGCTCCTTTCTAATTTTACACGAGGACAAATTATTTTATTTCCTTCTCTCCCCCAGGCTTTCATAAATCCCTGCTTTTTCTGACATTGCAGATATATGTGATGGATGGAGAAGGCCCACAGGTTCCCTAGCAGCTCTTATTTTCACCAAAGGAGCTTTGCTGACCAAAGTTGCAGAAGAGTCTCATTTGCTTTCACAGCGTAGAAAGTGGGACTTCTCACAAGTAGCCTTAATGGGTAATTGTTTCAAAAACCCCTTCTGAATAAGGGATACTCACTGGCTGCAGCTTACAATCACCTTCTGTAGACAACTTCCCTAGATACGAATGCCAAACTCTGTTTATGTTTCCATATTGAATATGGCATTTCTGTTTCATGTGTTTAAGGAAAACCTTGGGCTTCCCTGGGTGTAGACAGAGGTGAAGCTCTTGAGTGAGGCTGAGCCAACAATGCTGAGCTGGTCTTTCAATAGATTTCGGAATAGGTAGAAGAAAGTTCTTGCAACACAGCCCAGAAAAGCATGTCAGTGCTGTTAGACTTATTTAGCACCTCAGAATTACTAATGCATTTTAAAGATCTCCCCTGAACAGAGTCTTACAGACCAATTAGTGCCCTGTGTGAGAGATGCTGCATTCATCTCTAATCCCAGTATGAATGGTCATAAATAAATATGTATATTTATATAAATACACTCATATATATATATATATACAACAATCATGAGGTTATGATTAGCTGAGGCTGACTATCTGACTAAGATGATACTAGGATGAATCATTGCCACACCAAATTTACTCAAGGTCAGACTTGTTTTCTGTTTTGTTTTTCCTTCATAAGATGGCTTTTGTTCAAGGTGATCCATTTAAAATATGGAAAAAAAACCCCAAGGAGTGTCTTTGAAAATATGGTTTATTTGCTTAAGTAAATCTTTTGTAGGAAAAGAATACATACATTATACTTATTTGGTGGTATCTCTTTATCTCATTTCTTTACTTTTTTTCCACCCACATTTAGGATTCAACTTTCTCATGTGAAACCACTGAGGTCTTTTTTATGCTCTAGACATAACACAAATGTCCTGTTAGACACTCACTGTGTGACTCATGTGCCATAATGTGGAGAGGTCTAGAATATACAGTCTGCAAAAAGTGGCAGGAAAAGTCTTCACAGACAGGAGTTCTTCATGTAAGTCGGAAGTTCCTCATGTAAGTCAGGAGCAGCTCTGAAATTAAGCAGATTTATGTACGTGTAAAATAGCATCAGATCTTTCATTTAGCAGCTGCAAGGTTATGACATAAAAACCATGAAAATTAAAGGGGTTTTGATTTAGGAACAAAAAGAGCAAATACTCTTCTCCAACCAGGCAATTTGAGAAACATGATGAGAAAAAAAAATATGCCTAGTGTGTCTGTCTCTGAAGTAATACCAGCATATCCTTGTCACATTAGCATGAGATCAGAATCAAATCCACAAAACTCAGAAAAATTTGTTTCTCAAATTGAGTTGCTAAAAGTTTTCCAGAGAGCTGGTGCCATTTACTGATATATTTACAATGGTCTCCTTAAAAGCCTATCCATCATCAGTTACACAGAGGCCATGAATGCCCTAGGTTAAGCTAGCCCTGCACCCACAGATGAAATGAGGACATTTGACAAGATACTAAATGAGTCTCCTGCTGTCTCAAAACTCCCACCTCTCATCTGAAAAGCTGTTTGTTTTTTTGCACGGCAGTCACTTTCCAGTTTGTTTTTTCATACATATAGATGATAAATGTGATGACAAATGGAGCTGAAACATGGATGAAGGTGATCTGAAAGATGTAGTGGAGAAAAACGAGGTGCAACAAATTACAAGGAGCAGAGACTGCTTTGCCCTGTGAACCAGAACCAGTCTAGGCAACCTGCAGACTCTTTCCAGATGTACCACTGTCCCACTGCTTGATCCACAGCAAAGTCTGTCACCTCTCTGCCTTCCTCATGTCTCCATCTTACTCAGTTGTTGCAAGCCACTTGAGCCACATAGGGACTGCATCAAGTCACCAAGAGCTCCACCCTAGCTAATGCCTGCTGGTTTCCTGGTGAGAAAGCAGGTGACCTCAATAGCAGGCAGAGATAGGGAGAGGCAGCAAGCCTCTCCATCTGATGCACATCAACCTTGGGTTCCCAGCTGGGAGGTGCTCTGTCTTGCACCCAAGCTGATGTTTGATGCCAAGGCAAGTCAAATGGTGGGATCAGAGCCCTGCCTCTGCACACAGGGAAGGAAGTGATGATTAGCTGAGTGTATTGCACATGTCCACCTCATCAATCCTTTGTTCAGTGATTTCCAGACAGTTGGAAGAGGTGGATCTGGAGTAGAGACTTCATGCTGGCTGGCAGTTCTTGGGACTGGCTCTCACACATCACAAGGTCCCACTGTAGCCTGGCAAAACTCATCCCAGTGTTGCTGGAGTATCTCCAACAATTAATGTGCCTCACTGTGGGATTTTACTCCATAAGGAGGAGAAACATTGACATTGCCATCTCTGACCATGACATAATCTATTGTCATGTGTGAAATTACATCACTGTGTAAAATACAGTGACCTAGCTGGTGATATTCCAGTACCATGACTTCAAAATACACCATATCAGATTGTAACACAAGGACACTACAAGGATATTGAGGTATTTGCAATATTAGTCTAAAACACTGCATGTCTATGCATCTACCATGAATCTATCTCTTTCTCCTGCTTCGGAGGTGCACTGGGGCTGCTGGCAGGAATACATGCCCTAGTTGGGACAGATGAGTAGCATTCGCCCTTCCCTGCCAACAGTGCCATTCCCACATGTAGTGGTTTAACCCAGGCTGAGTGCCAGGGGCTCACTACAGCTACTCTGTCACTCCCCCTCACCCAGCAATAGAGGAGAGAGATTATAACAAGAAGTTTCATGAGTTGAGATAGGGACCATAACAGATTCTTTGCTAATCACCATCACAGGCAAAACAAGACTCCATGTGGGAATAATAGTCAGGTTTATTACTAACAAGATCAGAGCTTAAGAATGAGAGACAATAAGAGACACTTTTTACCCTCCCACCCCCCTTCTTCTTACATCCAACCTGCTCTCCCACAGCGGTCAAGGGAAAAGGCGAGGTGGGGGGGAGGTGTTGCTGTGGTCAGCTGCTGTTCTCAGCCGCTGCTTGGGGAGAAGAGTCCTTCCAGCCACATTCCATGGGGTCCCACCCCTCACAGG
>VXBA01005701.1:22359-82200 GCA_013399895.1 Serilophus lunatus | reverse complement strand
TTTTTTTTTTTTTTCCTTCTTAAATATGTTATCACAGAGGTGTTCCTTCAACTACTGATTGTCCTGGCCTTGGCCAGCAGCGGGCCCAGCCTGGAGCCGGCTGGCATTGGCTCTGCTGGACATAGGGAAACTTCCAGCAGCTTCTTGAAGAAGCCTCCCCTCAGGTCTCCTGCTGCTACCAAAACCTGGCCACAGAGAAACCAATACACCACTCCAGGGCAATGATGGCACCAAGTACATTACCAAATTGTGGGGGGCTACAGGACCCAGGACTGGGGCTGTGCTGGGTTAGTGGGCTCCTTATCTTACTATGGGTTCATCTCTAACATGAAATCCCTCTTAGCAAGTCCTGGACCAAGCAGCAATTTTCAAAAAGCTGCAGTAAAAGAGGCTAGTGAGAAGGAAAAGAAAAAGAACAGTACTTTCACCATCTGTCAATGTCCTTCCTGTCCAAGGGTTCACAATACCACAGAAATCAGTGATATTGGGATTTCTTCTGATATTGATTTCTTCTGATATCAACAACAGTAAATATTAAAAACATACTGTCTAAACTCTGCTGGAACCAAACAGAACAAGACAAGTGCAAGGAGTAGAATACTTTAGCCTTTCATATAGTAAGTTCAGCTCATGAAGACTTTCTTCATGGAATATATTCTTCTGAAAAGACTTGTGTCCTTGGACCTTTTCCTTGTTTTCTTGGACCTGAGATT
Organism: Serilophus lunatus; assembly: GCA_013399895.1. NCBI lineage: Eukaryota > Metazoa > Chordata > Aves > Passeriformes > Eurylaimidae > Serilophus > Serilophus lunatus. The sequence continues at coordinate 81,487 of VXBA01005701.1, read as the reverse complement.
GAATTTCTTTTATGATCAGACAGAAAATGAAACCAGCAAAGAGACAGGGATCTGTGAATTTTTCCTGAGTCTGAAGAACACAACCTAGTATGTTTGACACGTCCTATGCGGGACAGGAAATTGAAAAATTGCAGTCTCTCCCATCTCCTGGGAATGCAATGACATCCAGCCTCACAGCCATTCCATGCACTTGGTCTCCTCCCTCTTTTGAGTTTCAAAATTTCAATGGTGTAGTCTCAAGAGTAGAAAATTCTAGGAAAATGAAAGAACAATTAATTTTTTTCAACTAACAAAATTATATCCATCCCTATTAATTATACTTAATTTCCAGAACAGGTACAGGTTTGTATGGTTGCAAGCTTGATTCTTAGCTTGACAATAATAAAAAAAAATGAACTTGATGCAACTGAAATAGTGCCAGCACAAACATTCTGAGTTTACTTTGATATCAGTACAGAAGTTTTCAAATCAAAAAGGAGTTAGACAAGCAAATTAAAGAAAATTAACCCCTTTTTCTTCTCAGTCAGCTCTAATTGTTTATTCTGACCCCTGCCCACCCTATTTTCTTACTCTTTTAACATGGTTTCATTTAAGCAGGCTGGGCTCACACCAACAAGCTACATTTCTGTGATCCTGGAAGGTGCTGAGATTTCTTCTTTTGATCCAAGAGAGATCAGAAATGTTCACTTACCTTCAGGTCTTTGGCACTATCTCTGCATGGAAGCACATGCTTTAGCTCCTTGTAGGATTAGGGCCCGCAGGTCAGTGCTTAGTGAGGCTCAAAGTGTTTCTGTACCTTGGTTCTCAGCACTGATGGCTTGGATGACATTACACACTACAAAGCATAAAATGGTTGTAATTCATATTGTCCACCCAAAGTAGTTGTACACCAATGTGAAAGAAAAGATTGTGTTAAATTCTACCTGATAGGAAACACTCCTGAGTTTCCATTAGGTGCATAATCCAGTGGAATGCAGTTTTATATCTGAAGACTTAATTTGCAAAGGCACATGGTCTTCAGTGAGCTCTCTAAAAACAGAACCTCTTTTCTTAACTGCAGAACTCTCCTTTCATATGAAACTGTGCCTACAACTAAAAAAGGACAATCACTGCTGACAGATTTTTAAGATCGTATTTAATTTGTTGAAGCTGATAAAAAATATTTTTTGCTGAAGACTCCTAAGACAAAACACAATATACAAGGGTAAGGAGAATGATTACCTCAGACTGATATTGATTTTGAATTACATATGCTACATGTTGCAGTAAGGCTTTAAAACTTTATGCAAATGAGCCATTTTGCACAGCTGAATCACCCTTGCTGAGCTAATTTTTATCAATTACATATAATCCAGAAGACCAATGAGCTGTCTAAGGCTTATTCATGCTCATAAATCTTCATAACCCTAGGGCTTTGTTTTCTTCCAAACTCAAAACTGTAAAAGATTATGAAAAATAATAATATGAGGAGAAAAACAGAGAAGATAAGTCAAAGGAGGGGAAAAAAATCACATATTTATCCCAGTAAGACCAAAACCAGATGGAAAGACAACTGCAGAGTTACGTAAATAGAATATCAGGCTGAATTTCAGTAACTCTGATAGTCCTGGAGCGTGTCATCCAAATCCTAGACTCAAATCTTACTCAGGAGACTGTTCCCTAGTAAAACTATAATAGCATTAGATGTAGAAATCTCAAATACTGTAAAAGTAACAGAATTCCAAGGCAGTAAATAGAGAGGGGATTCCAGACAGTAGGACTAGCAGCCTAGGGATAAAAAGGGATTTGGGCAGATTCTGGTCTTAACTATGTGATTTTCTACATACACATTTTCAGTACTTTGCTTACTTCACAGTTAGCCTACCAAAAATGAGATCAAACAGATACATACCTCTGATTTCCCTTGTAAAATTACCATAGACTACAATGTAAGAATAATGGATCACTCCAAATCTTAATGTAATTTCCATTTATGAGAGAATCACAAAAGTGATAACCTAACCAATCCGGTTTGAAAGTCAAAATGCACAGTGAAAAGTGGCTTCAAAATTATTTGAGGCATTTAGAAAGTGGAATACTATAATGTTCTATCTCAGTGGCCATTTCACAGTTGTAGAAAAATAAAATTCCCACTCCCTGCCTGTTTGCAGATGCAGATGCAGATCCAGCTTCAGCAAGGAGCACTTTGTAGACCAGCAACCTTCAGTAAAGTCATGAACAGCTTTCTGTAAGTCAGTAACGGCAGTTAGCACCTCCATATGCTTAGGGAAATCCTACACTTCCACAGGAGATTATATAAAAATACTTAGTGACCAACCAAACCACAACCCCTTTGAAGAACTTGTTGAAAGCTTTGTTCTGTACCAGATTAGGTGTTAGGAGCTTGATGAGTGATGGCACATGATGTCTTGTTATTATTATTTGGAGAATGGGTTTTCTTCCAACTACCTCAAAGAATCTGACAATTTCTCCCACACAACGGGCAATTAATTATAAAACTCCAGGGACTCATAAAAGTCGAGGAATTGAGGTTATATTGGAGGTCTATAGGCTCAGTTGAAGCGATTGTTTAACATAAAAAATAAGAGACTGTCTGAAACAAGAACTGGAGATGGCCAAAATCCTTCTTTTTGAAAACTGGCACTGTAGTGAGTTACCTACTTGGGTGACTTTTGATGCTATCAATTTAAACCTGAATGGTGTTAAGATATTTTAAAAAGCAGCATGAAGCATAAGCGTGTTTTATACAATAACACCAAGAATTAACTGGAAATGAGCTCCCTTTTGTTCTAGGTGCCACAGAAAGAAAGTGAAAGATAGTCATTGTACTGAACAGCTTGAACATAGATAGCTAAAATGGACACAGAATGAGAGCAACAGAATGATGTAAAAATAATACTGGGTTTTGAGAAACATAGGGAAACAATGACCATATAGTCCCCATGCCCCAGTATGTCTTCACCCTTATTCCTGTGCAATGCTCGGTTTCCAGGAATTCTCTGGGTCAAACGCGATCATGGTGTTCATAGAAAATGTTACAAGGCAATGTTTCTTATCACATAAGTCTTACAAAGCTTTGTAACTACAAACTACAGAAGTTCTCTACAACAAAGTACATGCACTTGCTTTACTAGATGAGCAACAGCTTGGACTGTGACAGTCAGGTCAGATCTCTAGAAAAAAAGGAATAAAACCCATTTTGCTCCCTTTATATCACAGAAAGATTGGACAAGTCTAGTAAACAACCAGTAAGGAAGTCATCCAGTGAACGGATACAGGTCCATTTCACCTCTCGAAGTCTCCAAGAGTTCCTCTCTCATGTCCTTGCGCACAGATGCTGAGTTTGGAGGAAATATTCCTCTGACTCCATCACAGCAAGGTCTCCCTTGCATGACTGCAGGTCTGCCATGACGTTGGCGTAGAGAGGATGGGGCCATGGCTAGGAGGCATATTTATTCCTTTCCTTGAAGTACCTACTGTCCTTGCTGTAGAGGCTCAGCATTTCAGTGGCTTTGATGTGGTCTCACAGGCAACTTAGGAGAAACATTTTAGGCTGCTTTGACTGGCTTCAAAGAAAAACATAGTAACAATGGCTTTAGCATGCGTAACAGCAGCACCAACTTCAAGCCTCTTCTACCTATCATGGGCATCCGCAGCAGCGCTCTAGGACTCAAAACTCCAGGTTTTCCAGGACTGAGTATTTTGGAAGCTTCCACTAACAATTTTGCTAGCCAATTTGAACAGCAGCTTCATCACCATCCCAGCCCTTAATTACACATCAGGAACTGGAGCAGTGAAAACTGTGTCAAACGAAACTGTTAGAAAGGTCTAGCTTTTCAAGGGTACACAACAAGCCCTTCAGCAGCAGAAGGTCAGCTATTTCACCCTGAGTCCACAAACTACAGGGACATTAACTTGAGTGTTGGATGATTTGGGAATTATAGTCCTCTTGTGAGGACTGATACACTGCACTCTATGTGTGCTCTCCATGCACCTCCTACTTCCAGACCTCCTCCCTGGCAGAGCCCAAGTGTGACTATTCCCCTGGACTGCCTGCAGGGGTGAGATGCTGGAGAAGCTTCATATTCTCCTGCCCCTCCTAGTCTCAAGAAGCTCTAGATTTCAAGGAGGACCGCAGCTGCAGCTGAAAAGTACTGATCTGGATCCAAATTTCCCAAAGCAGTGCTCAGATGATTTAGTTCCTTGTTGAAAGGAGCCAGCATTGAATTTTAAAACTGAAATCAGAGCCAAACTTCCTCAAAGTCTGGGAATGTTCTGATCTAGTGGGTTTGGTTTAAGCCCATCTTTAATATGAACCATACAGAAAGAAGGCCCAAATCTGCTTTCATTTCCATTCACTTGACATGAGAACAGGTTGGAAAATTTTCTTGAAATGTAAGTTTGTCAGAAAAGGCCAACTGAGTCAACCAGTTATTCTGATATTCTATAAATTGCAAGGAAAATTTCTCCATGAACATATTTTAAAGCTAGGTAGTTCTCATCCCGAAAAGGTGTTTCCAATAGTTCACATTTTTATTGTTTCTATGCAGATTTGTGCTGTTACTATTTTCACAATGCATCGTTTTTTCATTACATAATGGCAGCTCTCTGACACTGTGCAATCCTGCCTATTATTATTGAGGACATATCATCAAAGCATGATCACAACTGATAGAGTCCATTCCTTTTATTTTATGTGTGGCAACACTGCTTAATATGAACTGATACATCCCATTCTTTTGTCCAGCTCAACATGCAGCTGGTGGGAAAATTTGACAAAATGTACAGACATACTGTGAAATTTCATATTATTCTAAAAAATATACATGGATGAAATACTATTAAAAATTTAAATCTAACTACAGTATATGAAATTTCTGTGATTAAAAAATGTCTTAAAAAAGAATTCTTCATGGAGTCTTACTTCAAACTAACTTCTGGAAATACTTGGTTTGATTTGGCTTGGAAGAAAAATGGGCAATGACCATTGAAATGGAAAAGCCAAATATGATCAATTCAATTGCACCTGTTATCTACACAGAGTGTAGAGGATTAAATCCCAATTTATCTTGGAATTGAGAAACATGTCTGTGGAGGTGAAACAGCCTTTGCACAGAAAACTGCAAATGTGCTAACAAAAGTAAAATCCCTTTCTAAAACACGCTTAAATGATAGACTAAATGTAGCTGCAATGCAGACAATGTACCCATCCTAACATGGACCTAGCCTGGAGGGCAACCAGCATGACATAACAGAGGGGAGGGGAAGCCATGTCCTGGGATGGTGGATAGCCCTCAGAGCAGGCCCAGTGGCTAGAAGCCTGCTTTACTCTTGGAAAAGCCAATTGTGTTTCCCAGTTTCATTGTTCAACCTGCAAGGTCAGAGCAGCCTCAGTTCTAACACAGTGTGCAGTCGGCTCTCCAGCATTGAGTGCCTGGTGCCCCATGCAGACCCCTGTCTCGGCCAGCTTTTGGTACTGGGACTCACAGGAGACATGGTGCTTAAGCAGGCTACAAGGTCACTAATCATTCTGTCGTGTCTCCCAGGACAGAGTCATCAACTATGAAGGAATGCACTATATGCTAATTCAATAGCTCCTGTGTTTTCAATGACCTTTTGGTATTGCGGCGCAACACATGAAAAATTGCAGCCACAAATAAGTCCATAAATGCGTGAGCCCAGGACCTGCTGTCTTGGCAGCTAACTCACAGCATAATGCAGGCCACAAATTTTCCCAAAAGAGAAACACCTCTGACACAGTAGCACACACAGGGATCAAAAACCAAACCTGGGGAAAATGGCATGAGCAGTAGTAATTTTAAATATTGCTATTCAGGGACATGCGTATCAAATGGCTTTTGACTATCTGCTTTAGGTTTTTGTTTGCTTTGTTTAGCTCATTTTTTAGGCCATCCTAGGCAGGAACTTCCTGATTTGCAATCTTAGATAATACCTTCATGTACTTACTTTCGGACTTGACATATTCTCTTTGCTCAGAGCTTTTCTACTACCACCAAATACAGGCTTATTTGTAGGAAATCACATTTCAGTCACCAGCTACTCATTTACTGTGGTTAATGTTTTAATTTGTATTCATCTTAGATTAAAATCATTACTGGGATTATCTTAAATACTCATCAGATGCAAGATTCCTCTCTGTGAGGAACCATGCATTTTTCAACTGGATGATCCAGTAACAGTAATTTTCAACACTTATCAAAGAAAAAAGTATGATGTGGCTTATGTTCCTAATACAGACATAAGTGGCATTAAAATTTGTGCTTAATTTACATTAAAATAATGGTGCAAGAAATAGGCCTCTTTACTTGGTGCTTAAGCAAGTCAATGCTTCCAAAACCTCTGTATTTCACCCAGGGTTCCCTATGTAAAGCAACATACCCCTGTATTTCACCAGCAGCTATTGAGCCAGCATCAGGACCATGCTCCTCACACTATGGGCAATTACTTTGTGCAGTAAATCAAGGACTTCCAGAACACACCAGACTTACAGCACATTCACAAACCATCTGGGCAGGGCATGTATATGAACTCCTCAAAATCTGCATTGACAAAATTTCCAGAGTGAAAAAAGAAGGATGTGTCCAAGCAAAACCAGATGTGTGATAGATTTAACTGATTCTAATCACAGGAGGAATTGCAACCAGGCAGATTAGGTCACAGATGACCATAATTCTCAGAAAAATGTTTCACAAAACTCTAATAATCAGCTATGGCACGTACGCAAAATTCAATCTCCTTTCCATTGGAAAGTAAGAAAACACACTCCAGACATAAAAAATTATTCTCCCCTGACAAGTTTGAAATCCTAGTGCCAACACATGGATGTGCTAGCCGTTCTTAAAAACAAAGGGACAAAAGAACATATATATTTGGCTAAAATCAATTTTTTAGCCAAAGTACTCTTCCTTGGTGTCATCCTTAAGAACAGCTGGATACAGGTTGTTAGCTTCTGTGAAAAAAACTAACCAAGATATACACCTAGGAAGTTCTCAGCCAGAAATGCCAGAAAATTAATCCAGAATTGCTAACATTTGACACAATTAGAAGTAACTGCTTACACAAACCTTGATATAGGACAGTACTGGACAGACTTAGCAATGCTAATGCTCTGTCCATAGCAAAATGGGTTTAATTCAATTTAGGAGTCTTCACAGATGATTGCATCTTTTTAATTAAATAAATTTAAAAGCCTATTATATTTTTAACTGGTGAAAATTTCATTCATAAACCCAAGAATAAACAAACAAATAGAAAGATGCTAAGGAAGCAGGCATAATATGCCTTTATGTGCAAGACAACTTGATTCATTAGAATAGCATGGCAGAAGCAAACTCTTAAAAGGGACTTAAACGTGGTCAGTGTAACCCATCTCCAAATCTAGGCTGGTTACTTCATTGTAATTGAGATCAGATTCTGATGCCACCAGGAAAAGCTGCAAATACTTTTCTGAATACCATTAGTTCACCCTCACATTTGTTGGCAGATCTTCGGCAATACATTTTGGCACCTGGGATGCCTCCTTCCCTGGATTGTTTCTGGCTGTTCCTATTGGCAAGGCTGCACCACTGGCCAGATGATGTCTAAGGCATAAGCAAACCCTGTCTTTCTGGGGCTCTGCTTGTGGGTACACTCCACAGGATCCAATCAGGGAACAAAGTGTTCAGGAAGCAAAGGTGTCAACAGTATCCTAGAGAGGAGGAAAAGTGACATAACTGGGAATAAATTCACAATTTGAAAAAGGAGAGGTGTGACTATGCTCTCCTAATCCTGTCCAGGACTCAGAAAGAGAGAGCCAGAAAAAAAAATAGCACTGGGAGAGTTATTTTCTCATGGTATCTCCAGCCAAAAGCAAGTTGTTACCAGAAGTCTTCTGAGACACATTTAGTCAGGAACAGGAGGAAAAAAAAAAAGGGCTCTGAGACTTAAGGCAAGATGTAGATGGCTTGAGGCACTTAATTCCAGAGTTGTCTTCCAGAAAAAACTCCACTCACAGGAGCCACACAGCCCTGGAAGTGCTAGCATCCACAGGGCGACATGGGGTGCGGACGTGGGCCTCTCAAAACCCCACACCAAGACACACGGTGTGGATAAGCTTGGGCACAGGAACAAATTCCTGGCCACAGACTGTTAAACCTCCCAGAGACCAGGAAATATGAACTAGGAGGGTTTTGTCCACAGGCATCTGTGCTCTGAACAAAGTTACATCTCTGCAGGCTGCTTCTCTTCTTTGCCAGAACAAGTTGCATTTACCCCACTGGGACTTTTCTCACATTTTGTAGGCAACAGAACGCCTGACATGGAGCCAGTCCAGGAAAGGGATGGCTCGGCTCCCCTCCAGGCTTGAGTATTCCAGAGTGAGGGTCTTCTGCAGAGATGGGCAGGTTGCTCACATAAGAGAGAATACAAATAATGTAACAAAGAGACCTGTGTGAGTACACTGCATCCTTAAAATAACATATAAGCAGTAAACAGCAAAAGCAGGCATGGCCTCTAGAAGTCTTGTAGTTTCTCTGGACTACATCCATTCTTGGGCTGCTCTCAGGATAAGTGTGGGGAAATGGTAATAAGGAGGAGAAGGCCTTGTTGTACACACATTTAAACAAGTTCAGGGAGTACTTTTCCTGACATTCACATTGATCACAATCTTCTGGATATATTGCATGCATATAAATGTATTCATCCACGTAAGCATTTGTTTGTATGCATTTTAAGGTACAAATATATGTATAGATATTCTGGATATTTATTTAGATCATGAAAGGACTATTTCATCCCACATTATCAGCACTTCAAAACCTCAAGCAGTGCTATTGTGAGGCAGGAAGCCTGTCTGCTTATGCAGACTACTGTAAAATACAATTCTTCCTTTCATACTATAATATCCAATCAAGGCACATCACTGATGGCTGAGCACCATGTGTGTGCAAGCAGGTGTACCAGCCTGGTATCGATACTAACTAACATCAGCCCACGCAAGACTTGCAAACAGCAGTAAATAAGTTTGACACAGCTTTAGCAACACTTTGAGTTGTTTTGTTTTAAAAAGGGAATTGAAAGCAGTACTAAATAAAATGAGAGGGGTCACAAGTCTGTGGCCAAAATGGAACAATAACCATAGTAAACTGTTGGGCAATAAGAAACAAGAAGAGTTTGTCTTGATTTTTTTGTTTATTTGTTTGTTTATTTGTTTTCTACCCTCCTTGAATGTTTTCCACTTCATGTCACCCACTGGATTGTGGAAATTGATTCCTTCTGGATCTTTCCCAGTTGTGTGTGCTGAGACACTGGCAGTCTGCAAAGTTGGGCAGAGCAGTTGACTCTGATTCATATTTCTCATTACTTCTGTGGGAATGCTCTTTTCCTCAGTAATGAGCTGAATTTTTCCTATGAGACTGAGAGCTGCTAAAGGGTAAAGAGCTCCAGCATCCATCCAGCAGTGTCCAGTGGCTTCTGACCCATTAAAAATAAATTGCATAGCAGTCTATACATTGCAGCTGTTACAAACCATCCCTCCCAGCAGAAAGGGTGATGGCTTTCTACTACTTCACTTTTCCTCCAAAATGTAATTGCCTGGTTTGCAGACTGGCTGAGCTGCCAAACACCAGCCATTTTTGCCACCCTGTTAGCCAACAAAGTCCGGACCTACCTGATGGCCGTCTCTGTACTGAGGAACAAACACAACCAACCACTGAGCACAGCAACATTTTGAAATAGTGCATTGAAGTGTCAAAAACAGGGTAAGGATCCCATTATTCCAAACAGACTTTTGATCTCTCATAAATCTCCCCATAAAATCTCAGATTTTACTCACGTGACTTTCCTTTGGCATAGGCAGCTAATAAAGGCTTTGGACCACTGTAGGTGCAGTTCTGTCTGCAAATTTAGTCCAGAGAGATCAGGAATGCCGCATCTGGGCAGGTGGAAGTCACAAGGTAAAATCTTCTCCTACATCCTTGTCCTAAAGAAGAAAAAGGTTCCTCCAATCACCTGCAATGCATGCAAGGATCTTTAAGTTGTCATAAAGCCATATAATCACCAAGAAGAAACTACTGTTGACTAGATGAGGCTGATGATCATTTCCCCTTAATGGAAGAAATCTCAATGCATGCATGACCTTTAGAAGAGCTACTCAAATGACTGTGAACTGTTTAAATAAAAGCAGAATTTGGCTCCAAATAATCAGTAGTTTAAGAATATCAATAACGTCTCAGCGGGTTAAGGCAAAACATGTCACAGGTGGCTTTCTAATTGACCAGAGAAAAATTTGGAAATTCAATCAACACATTTAGTGTGCACATGAACAATTAATTTCACAGATAGATGTTTTGTCAAGAGGCCTACAGGCCTTATGTTGAGGAACATTCTATTCAGCAATCCCTATTTTTACTCACATTGTTGAGTGGAGAGAAAATAGATGCTAAAGTTGACAGTCAAGGTCCCATTTTGCCACACGTGGTCTACATGTGAAGCAACCACCAGTCCAACTCAGTGCACTTACAAAGTGAGTACATAATGCAAGAGCAAGTGCCTAAAAGAAACAGGAGAAAATTATTAAGATTAATATGATAAACATAGCCACTTTTAGCCCCTCTCAGATTATTTGTAGATCTTCTTATACCATAAAGCTTTATGAATCTTCTCAGATTCATAAAGATTGCCAAGTCTAAAGTTCTCTGTGAAGGTAAAAGACACACAGTGTTTACTCCATGATGCCTTTGAAGAGTATGGCTCTTTTTTTTTTTTTTTTTTTTGTGTGTGTGTGTGTGTAGCATTTCATTAAAGTCACAAAAGAAAAGAGACTTTCTGCAAAGTGGAAAGAAAAAGCAGCATTTCTGAATACAGAGTATCCATTTGAGATGTCTTTGTTTGTTCCTCCGGCACAAGCCAAATCTTAATCTGCTTATTTTTATTAGTGTTATTGATGCATCAGGAAAAAAAGTAAGCAACCAGAGAGTGTTCTTTAAACAGATAATAAAATCCCTCATTCTCAAAATTGAAAACAGATTGCTTCATGCCTGAAAAAAAAATGGACTCATCATAGGCATTGTTTTACAAGGCAAAAAGACTACACTCATTTGTAAAATGAGGAACTTTCACAAACAGTGAAAACCAAAAGTGCTGACACAAGAGAGGAAGAATGTTACCACAGTGCGATGTGAAGAAAAGAGACCACAAAAATCCAAACCTATGCATTTTCAATCCTATGCATATATGCTCTCACTTTTTGATGTGATTCAAATATCTTAATGGAAAATAAATAGAAATCTTTTCCGGTCAAAGTGGCTTAGACCAGGTTCATATGAACAGTATGTGCATATGCCCAGAAGTGTTTCTGCCACCTTCTCCTTCCTGTGTCTAGATTTGATTCTTTTTCCCATTAAGGAAGAATAACCTCATTTTGTAACTGCAAAATGCATAAAGGTAGAATAGGCAGAAGCATCCTTGTTCTTGATGGCCTTTCTTCTGTCCCCTTCGTTGTCATTTCACTTATGGGAAAGATTTTGGGTTTAGATTACCCAGGGACTGTACAGTGACTAGAAAAATGGTTCCCTTTCTTCAGTGTGAATTATCAGCATTACTGTAATATCTATACATAATAACAATACAAAGAAGAAGAGTCTTCTCTTAAAAAATGTCTTATGCCTTCCCTGCTGAGAGGAAATGACAAAAAAACCCCCACATTATGACTTTATTAGGTACGACATCATTTTTAGTCAAGAAAAAGAAGAAACAATTACTCTAAGAATCCTCCAAAATAAACCAACGTGGATAGCACAACTAAGGAATTTTTCCCAAGCTGTAACAGTCCTGTAACTACTTTAGAACTAGGTGAGAAAAAAGGCGTATAATTTTTCTACTCTGACTTCTACTTAGGAAAGTAGTAACAGCCTACTGAGGAAAATAAGTAACTCTCTTCTTCCTGACCACTGTCCTGTCTTTTGAAGTACAAAAGACCTTGTTTCTTCATTGCATCTTTGTTGCAAACCAAGACTATGATCTAAAACTTAGTCAAGAAGGTATCTTCCTGGTCCGGGACCTTCTAGAGGGTATCACACAAAGGCTTGGATGAGCAAAGTCTCATGTGCTTGCTTCAGACCAGACAAGACACATTTAATCAACCATGCATTATAGTCAAAGAAGACAGAAAACTCAGCAGTGAGTCAGAAAGGATGGTTATTTCAGATTTTTATAGTAGTAGTAATCTCTATACTCATCTTTAGAGAAAAGGACAAACTGAATAAAGAACCTCTGTCTAGAAGGTAAATAAAGATAATATCTTTTACAGGGATTTCCACACAATAATAACATATTTCTAAATCAACAATAATAATAACAAATATCTGAAGAGTTAGCTATCTCATCCAAACAAACAGATAGGATGTGGAACTGATGCAGTTTCTCAAATAGTAGTACTGTAATTTTCATTTAATAGAGAAAAAAGAATAGCACTAGGCATGTAGAAGAGTACTCACACCTCTTCACCACATAGACCACAGTTGTTGCAGTAGATGTCATATTATTACAAGAGAGGAGAGATGAAGGAAGATAAAAAAAAATGTTGGAATTTTAGTGCTTTGGGAAGGATTTGGGGAGAAGGCAACAGGGTTGTTTAAGAGAAAGATTCAGAACTGCCTTTGAGCTAAAAGGAGAGCCACAAAATGGCCATAAACCTCATCTGTAAAAGACATGATGACATTAAGTTGTGAAGAATCCTCAAAATAAAGAAGTAAACATTTATTAAGCACAGAGCTCAACTGGAACAGGGTTTGTACAAAAAAAAAAAAAGTATTTATATATCTTTTCTTCTTACAGTGTCTTTCATATTGCATGATTCCTGCTTTTTCTGGTCCCTGTTTAGCTGCCTTTCCATTACTCTATTTTATTTTATATAATGATTTAAAATTAGAACTGCTAATTGGGTAGCAGCAAAGGGACTGGAACTCAGATTGTTTTAGATACAAATAAAGCCCTAGTGGAAACTCCAGATATTTCCCAGATCTGTGAAAAATAAGTACAGCTACTCAGGCACTGAGATATGAAAATATATCTGCTCATTCATGTTCAAAAAGTGTTTGCTATGTTTGTTAGCAAAAAGTCTCTCCCCTTCTTTCTTGTAGGCTCCCTTCAGGTACTGGAAAGCTGCAGTTAAGTCACCTTGAAGCCTTCTCCAGGCTGAACAACCCTAATAATTCTCTCAGCCTTTTCTCATAGGAAATGTGCTCCATCCCTCTAGCAATTTTCTGATTGTCAGCTAATGTCTTCTACCAGCTATGCAACAATAGTGGAAATGTGGAGTTGAATTTTAAGCTGCACATGGGTTACGATACACTTTGAAAGGAATATTAAACTCCAAGTGTAGCCAAGATGTCCTTATATATTCTCAGGAGCTGGTGATGTTTGTCAGGACATTCCTTTGATGCATAATGATCATTCTTTTTAAAATTTCTGCCAGTATATGTACAGCTGCAAGCCTTGACGAGTCTAGGAAACAGACTTCTCTGCAATTTACTTAAAGAAATATTTTGTGTTTTGCATAAGGAGAGAAGACTGAATCAACAGCAATTTTCAAGAGAACTGGGATGCAGTGAGACATTAAATAATGATAGTGATAGCAATTTGAGAAGCCTGGAGAAATCTGTAAGCTATTACGACACAGCTTTTCTTTTTGCAAAGCGTTATGTTATCAGACAGCCTCAGTTTTTCCTTCACTTATCCAATACATGTAACACCAGGCTGATGAATGAAAGTTATATTTGCTATGTGAATGTGCAATTGTCTTGACCTATAGACACCATGTTAGTGTATAGCAATGGCTAATGATGTATTGCGTCCCACTGAAAAAATGCTTCTAATGGTTCTATTTTAAGAGCTGTTTTAAGACAGCTAAAACGCAGAGTTCCTTATCTTTAGTGTATACTTCACTTGATACTTTTAGGTTTAGTGATTACAACATCCTGAATCTAAAATAATATGCCAATTAGGAGCTGGAATGAACTTCTTGAGTCATTGAGTTCATCATCTTCTGGCTTTACTGGCAGCATTATATAATGTCCTCTTCAGCTGAAAGTTACTCAGTTTTTGCTGTTCCTCCTACACAGCCTGTTCCATACCCTCCCGGCCTTGATGGTCAAGACTTTTCTTCTCTTTTCCTGCACAATTTCAGATTCTCTTTATACTCATTTGTTTCTGTGCCAGCATTGGACTTTGATATATATAGCTCTTTTCCCTTTCCATTTTTTACTTCTTTGATTTATTTCTGGAAAACAATTATATCCCTTTATAGCCTTCATTTTGTTAGGCTAAGAGAGAGAGCTTTCTAATGTCCTCCTACTGGAAGACAGTCTTCTCTTCCTTTAATCCTCCCTGTACCTTGTTTGTGTCTGTTTCCCTTTAAATTCCCCTCTTCGTGCTTATGGCTGATCAGAACAGTGTATAGTAATCAAGATAATTTTGTTCTATTCTGTATTAGGTTGAAAATACTTCCTTTTCCTTCTTGTTAGGTGCCTTATTTAAGGCCATGTCATGCTTGTAGCTCACCGTAACTATGATTACCTATTCTTCTTCTTAACACATTTCCAAATGATGAGTTCCAATATATAGAGGAATTATTGCATTAATCCCTAACAGTGTGATGACTTTTCACTTAATATTATTAAATTAAATTTCTACTCCAGTTATGCCAGTCCTCAAGATCATCACAATTGATCTAATCTAACTTCAACATCTCAGTTCTCTTTGGCACTAAAAATACCCTAACAAGTCATTAGAGACAGTTTGAGATGAGATCCAGCCACAACATCAAGAAACTGCCCTTGTCTACGTCCATCTAAATGTATAATCTCCTTTGCAGTAACAGACATGGTTGCCTCCTTCTTTCACTAGCCACCCTACTGTTCTTGTATGTATCCCCATCTCTATGTTATAAACCATGCTGCAGGATTTATTGATTTGATGAAGTCCAGAGAGATTATACTTGTTGTAGTTCTTTTCTTTGGAAAATCAATACTATATCACACGCAAATGTGTATGAGACAAAACCCCAAAGTGTCAAGATAATATAGCAATAAAAAATTGTATTTTATCCCCTTTTTAGCATCCTTGTTTGTTCCTAGTGCTCGACTGTTTGTCCTTCAGATTAAGACATATGGAAATACTGCTTGTAAAAAATTTCAGTGGTTACACCTGCTTTGCAAAACTAATCAGAGTGGTGAGCAAGAATTACAGTGGTTCAAAAACTTGGAGAGCTTTAATATGTTGAAAAAAATGAAGGCTTCCCGAAAATTCTCTATTTTTTTTAATTCACAACAGACTTTACATTTACAGGAAACCACTTCTAAAATGCACCAGATTGCAATATTTTCCGTGTCAGCTATTTAAAGTGTTCCCAAGAGCTTTTCTCTTGCCTACCCTCCAAGCTTCCTTCTCCCAGTTCAGCTTGGAATTCCGTAATAGTTGAGCTGATCCAATTTTTGCTTAAACCACTTTCACCACTGGCAGTCACTAGCCTCATATGAAATAACTTTGTGAAGTTGACAAAATCTGTAATTTGATCTCCTATGCAGGTCCATGCTTTCCAAACACATTTTGGTAAAATTAGGAAGAGATTGCATCATTAAAGCCTGCAGTAATTTCAATAGACTTTTCTCAGCTCCACATCACACTTTGTGACTTCGCAAAGATGTGTTCAGAAATCTCACACACAGCACAGACCACAGTTGCCCATTTTCTTCATCATCATAGAGTGGAATTAAAAACTTTTTGCCAAGCTGCCTAACAGGCAGCTGCTTGCAATTAGATGGAGTATTATTTCTTAACAAACTTCTCAACCGGATAACTACAGAATGAGCAATATACCGTGAAAATTTGTCAGCATGCTTAACTTAACTTCTCTGCATTTCTGGTGGTTTCTGTACCTTGCCCTCATTTTTCCAGCCTTTTCACATGCTGTCTGACTCTAATCTTTCCCACACTGTCGCAATATGGCTGCTCAAAGATTTAAGCAAGTTTTTTGTCAGTCTTTACGTAGATGTGCAGCTCTGTGGCAGGACATAGGTTGCAAAATTAATGCATTTGATCTTCCTAAAAATAGCATTAGTGCCTGAACAGAAAGCCAGTGATAGCATGTTTTTTATATACTGCACTTTCATTTCCCTTGCTAAACTGAAGGTTAGTACCACTCATCTTGCTCATACAAATGGTCTTACTGACGTGGTTTTGTGTAGAAAATTAAGAAATCATTTTCACTGTTTCTTCCAAGAGCAGAAACAAAGTGAACAGAACTTCTGAAGGAGCAATTGCATTTGCTACTCCTTAAAAAAAAGAGGTCTCAAATTAAGAGACAGAATATTTCTTTTATGAAAGCCTATATACCAGAAAACACATCTAAGTTCAAAAGCTATGAATTCTGCAAATGTATGGATACTAAAAAATAAATTAATAGAATTCCTGCTTCCCATTAGTTATTCTGCTCTCTGGAAGACTCCAATATCCATAGATATGTCAAGTACCATAATATTAATGCAACTGTCCTGAAGACAAATTCAAAAAAGCAATAAGATGTATGGGAATCTATTGTGCTCAACCTGTACAAATCCATTCACTGAATTTCCTCTTTCCCTGGCTAATAAAATTAACAATTTCAGCTGATGAACAGATGATTTTACTATCTTGAAAAGAGCAAAATGGGACAAATACAGCATACAGACCAAGGATAGGGTGAAAGGTGGCAAACATCTCATTCCTTCTGTGGACTCAAGGGAGGCACTGGAGGGTGTCATTTAAGAAAGACTGAAAAGGGCAGTTTGATATGACAGTTGAAGAAATGAGAAGGCAGAAGGATAACACAAGAGTGGTATAAACTGGGATAGAACAAGAAGATAAAAGGAAGAGCAGGGTACTCTAAAATTCCAGGTAACAAACCCTAGGGTATTAATGTGTACTATGGGTTCCCTCCATGGATTCTTACAGCCTCCACTGTTGTTTTACAGGTAAAATTGCTGAGAAACAGCCCTCATGAGCTGATGACCATAAGTGCATCTTCTCATCCCACCAGATCTGTCCAAGTGACCAAATGAAAGACAAGTTTCCACATTTTGTTATCTAGTGACAGGAAGCAACTCCCACAGTCATACAGACTGATATAAGCAAAGGAGAAAGATATAGGACGCAGTGGACTCTGCACCTCTCCCAATGCCAGGGAAAAAAATCTGAAGTTTTCAATAGGGATTAATAAAGGAAGCATAGTCAATGTGGTGCAGGAACAGGAAAGCATGCACTCAAGAATAAGCTGATATTCCTCATCTAAACAATGTCTAATCTTTTATTAACATTTCCCAAACTACTCAAAATCTGAAATTTAAGCCTACTTTGCCTTCTGGCCAAACTCACAAGCTTCTAAACACAACTGGTACATTCAGAATATAAAATGTATTTCTGGGCTTATGTGTGAAAAAGAGGAAGGGGGAGATAACCAAAGCTATGAGAATCTACTGGACTCTCATTCTTAATTTTTTTAGCTTAAAGAACTGTATTTTCCAAGACAGACTTTTTAAAACCCCTGTGCTTAAATTATATCTTTAACCAAAGATATGAAATGAGGGTTCAAAATTTCATAAACTGGATAGTTTCCAGATTTCAAAGAATTTACTCTCTGGTATCCTAACTGTCAACTTATTTAAGTCACAGACAAGCTTATGCTGACAACAATGGGAAAAGGAATTATTTTTTTTTAAAGAAGTGAGACAAATAAACTATCTTAAAAGAGCTAACTTCAAAGGAAAGTCAAATAACCTGCTGCTGCATAACACATCATTACATTGGCATTCTCCTTGGCTCTTGAATTAAACTTTATAGAGAGGATAAAGATACTAAAAAATAATGTTTGGAGTTCCCATTTCCTACTAGTTACCGTGCTTTACAGAAAGTAATTGATATCTATAAATGTGTCATGGGATGCAATATTACTGACAATTTTAGCTGGAAAGAACCACATGTTTTTTGCTCTCTTCCATCCCTATACATATATTCTGTGAGACAAGATTATCTCTCTTTTCTGTATTCAAGAGCCTGTCCAATCTAACTTTCAAAGCCTACTTGTTCACACAGAGAAGCTCAGTCTTCAGACAGTTAGTGCAGAGGAATTCATACTATACATTAAAAAATTTTCAATTGACTGTTCAAAATCACTTGCCAATACAGAAAAGAAAGCAAGCTTCCTTCAAACAGTCCACCATCCCCCTCCCTCTGAAAGTCTTCATTGCCTTGACTTAATCAAGCAAAATTAGTATCAGAGGCAATTTATGTGGCCAAAGTGAAAGTACAACAGTTTGAAATACTTCCATATTTTTAGCATTTTATTCTCTCTGATCAGACTGCATCTTCCATAGTCTGCCACATACAGGGCTATACTGCATCTCAGGAGAAGTACTACAGCTTTTTGGCTAAGTTTTCCTGTAAAGCAGAAGACATTTAATGCTAGAACCACAAGAAAGACTTTGGCCTGTCGGGCGCCCAAGTTCAGTACAACTAATTGGCAAAGACATGTACATTGTACAGACATTGTACAATGCATTGCCTGCAATGTGCTCCCTTGATTTCCTAAATTTGATTTCTAACTTGCCTGCTGCCACAAAACACCTGGTGGCTCAGAGAAGTCCTCTGCAGCCCATATATACAAAGTATCATGACAAGTGCCCAGCCAGACTCTCATCAGCTACACAAATTGCTGCAGGAGGGAAGGAAACTATGGGTTATGCTCATTTCTGCCTTTTCAATATCATAGGCTCATGGCTAGAGCACAGGTGTAGAGAGATTGGAACACCATGTTACAACACCTCTTCTTCCTAAAGGGACTTTAATATGTTCAAACTAAGCGCTTATACGGTGTTTGCGGGGTCATTTTCACGTGATGGTCTGATGAGTACACATTCAGATGAAAGTGGAGTAGATGCCAGGAGAAAAATAAAAATATTTCCAATGCATAACTTTAGCCCTTTGTTGTTGGTAATTTAATTAATTTTCTCACCTAACCCGCTGTGTGTTATGGAACCTACTTGCAGGACATACCTGCAGCCCTTGCGTCCAATGCCTTATGTACTGGACTGTGAAAACAGCTTCATTTTGGCATGGAAACCATTAGTCTAAAACACAGAAACAATAAGCTGCTAGTGAGCATCCACAGTTAATATGCCCACCAACTGTCTAGGTTTAAAAAAAGTTTCTCTCTGTATTGTGAAAAAGAAAATCTGCAAATCAGCCATGAGAGAATGAAAGCTGAGGTCAGGGCAGTTCCCAGGAGCCCCCCCCGGTTACAAGTATGAAGAGAGCTTGCAAAAAGTTGGAATTAAGTTAATCTAAACAGATGTTAATGTAACTGAGATTGAAATCTGACCCTGAAAGCACCTCTGTGGAGATATCATACTTCTAGGTCAAATGTGAAAAAAATATCCTTTTGTAATTATCATCTCTTTGTTAGGCAGCTGATCTTACCACAAAACGTTTAATTTTTCTCACTGACAAGAAGGTTTTATTCTTCTTACGTAGTATGACACAATCTCTGGCCCCAGACTCAGAATATATCAGCCGATGTCAACACTTTCTCCTTCCATGTTCCAAATATTGCTGATCAGACCAAGTTTCATTTCACTGAAAAGGCCACTTTCTTTCCTGGCAGCGTGGAACTTGTTAGAGTATGAGACACCTGTGTCTCTGTCAGTTTAGACAGCAACCTCTGCAGCTATCAGCCAAAACCATCCCTAGAAGGCAAGGATGCAAGGCACTGAAATGTGAATTTGCTGTTGGGGTACAAACTCACAGGGTGCTCTTAACCACACTGTCATCTCTCCTCTGACCACTCCTTGCTTGGGAGCACTCTGCCAAAAGAGATACTCCTACAAAGAGCTGCAAGAGTGAAAGTAGAAATCTTTACAAGCATTTTGTTGAACTAAAATACTGAATTTCAAGATGGTGTGCCCACTCTCTCTGAATCAGCCTTTAAAATGTACTGAGTCAAAGTTTATGATAAATGCATAATTAGGATAAACATTTCTTTGAGTTGCAGCTGAAACAGAGCTCTGTCATAGAGACTGTATTAGGCGATAACAATGCAACAGAGTATCTGACATCCACTATCTTCCGTCTTCTCTGGTGTTATCTAATATACATGCTATCCACCTTGGAGTATTCAGGCCATGCTTATTTGGTTTCGTTCAGTGTCTTTCTGCATACATGTTCATGCACAGAATTTGTCCTATAACCTTTTTTATCAACTAGTTTAAATCAAGATATCTCCAGGAAAAAATCAGCAAATACTTTCCACATGCTTGAACAGTTATAAGCAATTTTTCCACTTGAATTTCACTTTATTAATGTTCTCAGAGTTCCTCTTTCACATATTCTCCTCCGTCTGCCTTCCTTAGCTTGTGCTTCATGTTCCACCTCAGGAGTTACTGGCACTACATTAACAGAATATTATTTCTTTCACTTAGAATGTGAAAAATATTGTGCTTCTTCTCACGAAAAGACTTTTTGAAAATACAGAAAACTAGGTTGAGAAATTCAAAGTTGATGGCCCTGAGAACATACTGTCTGCACTAAAGAGTTACATGGGTTTGGTTGCAGAAATGTTAGCCCACTATGAAAATATCTTTGTCCAAATCTGAATACTTAAGAGATAGGAACCACAAGGTAAGAAAACTTCAAAATATAGCAAAACATTTGAAATGGCAATATGTTTTAACAGTAACTCCCTTTAGTAGAGAGATGACATCCCGTTCTCATTTCTTATTCAATTAAGTTCTTCATCTCAGGCCAAACAGAAAATGTGATTTCACTCAGGAAATCTCAAGTTGGTCCCTTTGAGAGCTGTAGGCATGTTCTACTCTTGGAGAAAACAAACAAGATGAAAGAAAAATCAAACAGTGAAAAACATTGTGAGTTTTTTCCAGAATCAAAGAGGTTGGTCAGTCAGGTCAGATACTCTGCGGGAGCAGGTGAGACATGATGGCTTTTGCATTAGACCTCATGTTCACCTGTGATGTTATCTGGATGTAACAAAATCCCTTTCCTTCACTGTGAATACTGTATACCTACATAAGTCTCTAAAAACATGACAAAATGGAGAAAAAGAGCCAAAGGGCTCAAAAAAGGAACAAGCACGGAGAGAAGGAGGGAGAAGGTGTAAGAGGGCAGATATGGAGTGTGAGTGCAGAAAGAGGCACAAGAAAGAGTGCTGTCTTGGGCACTTAAGCTTGGTCTAGTCCCATGGGATGGGTGAAAGGGCCTCCTGGCTCGGCTAGTCTGGATCATCCAGTGACTGAGGCTTACCAATAAAGGGAAAAGTCTCCATGACAAAGGAGGCCTTCCACTGGGGAATTCCCCAAACATCTGCTCTGCCCCAAGCTTCCTTTTTCTCAAGATGCCAAAAAAAGCAGGGAAGGGGGAAGGGAGATATAGACTTTTATTATTTCAGTCACCATTTAGGACTGAAATGTAATATACAAATTTTGTTCTAATTTCCAGTTCCCACACCTTTTTTCTTCGCCAGACAGGAACTTTGGGCTAACAATAATCTTTCTCATCTGTACTAATTTAATTTTTCTGAACGCCCCTATCTGTTTTTCATCCACTCTGGTATAATTAATTGCTATAGGTAGTATAAGACTTACAACTCCTTTCCTCCTCTAAGTTCACAGTTTGTCCAGACATGGAAGGACTATAGACTGGTGAGTCGGCAATGGCCCCATTCACCTCACTGCCTGCTCAGCAGCCTGTGGCTGATAAAACACATGTACCTAGTCCTGAAGACATCGTTTTTCTCTGTGCAGGCATGCAAAAGAAGGAGACAAAACTGCACAGAGAAAAAAACAAAAAGCTGGCTAAGCTTTTTGGTTCCAAAACACTGGTACAACTATCTCATGCAGTTTGACTCTGTTTCCTAAGAAAAAAATCTCTTCTTCGATGAATCCAGCCACAGACATTATCTGAACCTATGCTGTTATCCTCCCCATATAATACTCCCACTAACTCCTTTTCCTCACAGCAACACAGGTCAGGTCCATTCACTCAGGTGCATTGGAAAACCTAAGTGCTCTCCTTTTTCTTGGTGTTGAAACCAGAAACTTCAGCCTGTCCACATTCCCTGTATTGAAACAAGGATCATATTCTGGTAGATGTCCAGGATATTACAGATTAAAGCAATATGAATATTTATTTCCAATAAACAGGTCTCCATTAAACAAAATTGCATGAGAATTATAAACCTAAGAAAGATCTGAATTGTATATTGATTGAATCCTCTGGAGACAACAGTTTAACAATACACGTTGTTCAATTTTAGTATTCCTGTGCCCAGAAATTACAGTATAAACCAATCACTTGAGGTAAAACCAAATCCCTGTTGGCAAATGGACAGCACTTATTGACTAGCTAAGCAAGTTGTACATTTCATTTGCCAAAAATGTCTGATGAGTCAAAAAAAAAGGACTTTTTGAAGTCATACAGCTTTGGAAAAGAGAAGTACAAAAAAATAATTTTTTGTGGAAAATATTAACCCCCAAATTTGAAACAGGTGAAGGATGTACAGAAGTGATACCATTATTCATACCGTATTGTATTGGAATTTTAGGCCTCTTTATGTGATAGATTTCAAGGCAATCAATACAGCTGATCCTCCCTTCACACTCAGGATAGGTCTCCTCCATTTTTTGCTCTAAGGCTCCAAGTGAAATCCTGGCCACCCATTGGGTCCTCCAGTAGCATCCCTGCTCTCCTGAAAGGGAATTTCCCATGCCCTAGCCCTGGACAGTGAATGCTAAGAAAATCTGAGCTGAAAAGAACAATGAGTCTAGAACTTGTTACAGGTTTTTCTTGATTTCATTAGCAAAGCCAAGGCCTGGGAAGCATAAGGATAGGATCCTCTACAGAAAATACAGTCTGAAGCAATGCGAGTAAAACATGAGCCAGAAAGTGCTTCCAATGCTGGGCACATAACACAGCATAGCTGGGCAGCAATTTGAGTATTTTAATTATTGCTATTTGATTGTCAAGGGTTAGCTAAAAAGAACTATACAGATTTTTATTTATTACATCTAACTTTTTCAGAGAAATCTGAAGAAGCATTTTTAGACCATGCTTTACCACTGAAAATATCCTTTTCTCAGACTACTGTTTTTGACAGTTATTTTATAACTCTGTACTCCCAAGTGTGTCTCATCATCTTCAAGGGAATAGCAATATTGACCTAAAAGAGGGACAAGAAGGGAGCACAAAGAAATCTGAACAATATTTTATTTCTTCAATGGATAATTTATCTGTTAAAATGGAAATAATTTCATGTTGATCAAAATGAACAGGGTTTTTTTTTAGACAAGGATTTTAAATTCATTGTTTCAGTGCCTCCTTAAAGCAAAATATTTTGATATTCTTAATTTGAAAAGTTTGAAATCATAGGGAATTTTTATTTCAAGCTACATCAAAGTTGGCCTGACATAAAACTGGGGATGTCAAAGAGCATTCCTATTTTAACAGGGAAAAATAGTCTGTAGTGGTCCAGAAATTCAAATTTCTTTTGAATTATGAGCTTTTACTGAAACAAAAAAAGAAAATAAAAAAACAAGTATGAATTTTGAGAGCATCATTTTATTTGATATAGAATGATAAATGTAGAATGGAAATGGAAGACTGTCTGTTTCTTTTGGTGCAAATTATAGTTATACAACATATTTATTAATAATTTCAAAGGTGTGCAAAAAAACCCCAACAGGCAAAAAATATAATCTTCTATACTTCCCCAATCTTTCCCCAGACATTAAAATAACTGCTACACCACAACCTCCAAGACAAAAATGTATTTATTTACGGTTATTTTCCTATGCCATTTCCTATGACTGTAGATGCTGGGTAACTCTTCAACAGAATATTTTCCTTTCAAAAAATGAGAACTAGGGGATCTTTGCTAAACAAAACTCTCTTACTAAAATATTCCCTAATGACATGGGAGAAAGGCCTTTTTTTTTCAACTGGCCAGTTAATAAAACTTAAAATTTCGAGGGAATAGAAAATAAAACCCAATTCTAATTAGGGCCTAATGGCCCCTCGCTGGCTGTAGGAGAATTGGTTCAATTACACTGTGACCAGCATCATTGCATACCAATAGCTGGAGCCTCTAATAATGCCAATAAACTATTTCTTTTGTTTCCTTTGTCAACCTGTTTGGTTTGAAGCTATAAAGTGGAGACAACTGCATGAAGTGTAATCCTATGCTTGAGAAACAAGCCCCTTATGGGGCACAAATAATTTTGGGTTTTAACTGTCCATATATAGAAGGGGTCTCTCACCACACTGGACTGCATCTCCTCACTTGCCTATTGTTCTTGTGCTGTTCACACTCCAAAGAAGTGCAGAATTAAAAGATTACCAACTTCAGATCCAAACAGAATATATTCCTTTTCTCCTGTCAGTCTGACCAAATATAGCGCTTGGGTTTTAAACTGACCTTATACCGCAGCTTGTTCTTAAATAATCAGTTAATTAAAAGGTGACGTATCACAGACACCAAAACTTTAAATAACTTTAGTGGCCTAAAAAAAGAACTGATAGCTTTTCCTCCTGGGAAAAGTACTAGTAGCTTACTGAGAAAGCTTAACCTCCAAGGCCAGTCTAGCTAACTATGGCCTTAGGGACTAATCCTTGTAAAGTCCATCTGGAGAATGTCCTAATTCCACTGCCTGCTCTTCATGATCATCCTTCTGCTTTTTTTTCCCCACCCTTGCATCCGTTTAGTGTCCTCATTTGCTTTCTAATGACTTTCTAAAGTGAACTCAGATTTGTTTTCTTTCCCAGATGACCTTTAGCTGCCTTTCCTTTCCATGCTTCCCCACATCATCACAGTATGAGCAGTATGAGTATGTTCATATCCATATGAGCATCATATCAAAACCATATGTTCTGATCACAGAGCAGGTAAAGAGTAACAAAGCTGAGCCACACCAAAACACACCTGTAATTTCCCAAAAGAGAAGGTTGAGCTGAGTAGATATCTGAGCAACTTCTGCACTTCAAAAGAAGTAAATGTGCTGAAAGATTCTAGTCCTATTAGCCAGGGCCAATGCTTCCAGTGTAGTTTCCTGTGGAGCTCGATGCTTTTCTGAACTTCCGATAATTCAACACAGCATTGTTAAAGATGAGGCAATGACTCTGTTCTGGACAAGGTCCCGTGTCAAAGCAACACATTTTCAAATATTTCTGCTAGCCTGATTATTAAATACTTCAACTACTACAAAACCCTTTTCTTCTTGGAATCAGCCATCAGAGCTGTCATGCAATTACTGCAACGCTACTTTCATTTGGAGGGAAATGTAGCAATAATAGCGTGATTTCTGGTATTATGTTTATTGTTTCACCTTCAGAATATGATCACAGTTTCTTAATTTCAGCCTCTTGTTCAGGAGTTTTCATCCTTTTATACATCCCTAAATTTTATTCCAAAGAAAGACAATAATGGAGATGAGGCAAAGTGCACCCCTGCATAGTACGTGTAGAGCCCACTCGTCCCATGCTATGTACCTCATACCTCCCAGGAACCCACGGAGAAGAAGTCTGAGGGTCTCTAGTGGTATGTGGGCCAACAGCTGAAAAGAAGGAAGTGAAAATACTGCAGTGTTGTAATTATTGTAACATTACATGTACCAGAACATAAATGCAAATAAGAGAGTTCATCCCTGCTGTAATTTCTTGTTACTTACATTCTAGTTTTCAAGTGCAAATTCTTAGAGCAATTAAGTCTTGCAATTAAAAGAGCTTATTGAAGGAGCCTTTTGGTAGCGTTAATTCTCTCATGTCCTGACACACTGACCTGAAATGCTCAATTCCTTTTACAGCATCAGGCTTCTTACTAACAGAGAAATCTTTGATAGTAAGGACTTCACAATCTGACAATACGGTAGAAGTGAAAAACTCCTCGGGTAAAAATAAGTTGGGTTAAACATATACACCTATGCTAACAGCTAAGTACCTGTTTACACTTATTAGTCACCTCATTAAAAGTATTACTCTAAATAACATGCCATTTATATTTGTTAAACCCACTTCACAGGAAGCTTAACTAAAAAGGAAAGAGGTTAAGGGCCATATTTTAACCTCTGCATAAGTAGGTGGCTAATCAGGGCTTCAGACACGCGGGGTGGAGTGGGAGGCCCTGAATCAGGGCAGATCTAAAAGGTACATGCATGCGTAATTGGTTCTACAACACTTGAGCATGAGGCATGTTGTGGGAGAAACAAGCTCTAGCAGAACCGGGAATACCTTTTACTGCTCTGGAAATAATGCTTTTCTCTTTATGGGAAGGCTTTTAAATTATCTCTCTGTACAGCATATTAACAACCTTGTTTTTTTCTGAGTGCTGCTCTACATATGTGGTGCGCCTGCAGATGCCGTGTGAGTTATTCCAGCTCCCCTCAGCCCTGCCAGGTCTCTTCAATCCTGACTTGCACACTGTCCTGCTCTGCTTCTTTCCACAGCAGAGGTTACCAGCTGTGGGACGTGCTCTTATATCCTAAAAACCATGATGTTATTACCCAATTTATTTTTCCACGTAACTTGAGAGAGGAACAAAAGGCAAATTCTCAGCTGGCACAAATCATCATGACCCTTTTGTGACTGAGAAGGTACATCATACTGTGCAGAACAATGTTGATCACTATCAGAATTTGACTCTCAAAACCCAGGCACTGGTAGAGGCTCCTACAAGCCCCCCACAAGCCCTGGTCTCCAGAAGGGCTAAATGGGAGGAAAATAACAGATTAATTACCTCGGGTGCTGTGTGGGTTGGACGCCTATTCCATTTTCCACAGGACTTTTTTTCTTGGGGATCTGGGGTTCTTGAACCAAACTTAAAAAGGCCTTTAATGGGCAGCTGGAGATGAGGATAGGACTGAAGTCGCTATTTCTGCCATTTCCACAGCTGCAAGCCAAGATGTCAGCCAGCATCATCATATGGGCCAAAGCTCACCGTGTTCTCATTCTTCTCTTTTTTCCCTTCTGGCAGGCTGCCTGCTCGTGCCCCATTGAGTTTTGGGAGGGTTTTGCATTTGCAAGGTGAAATTTCTGTGAGGCTATAAACTGCATTGTTTCAGAGACTCTGACAAATGGCATAAAATAAGCTGAAGGAGCATACAGGTAGAGATGAGAAGCAGTGGATATGGGGAAAGCCAAAGTGAGACCTTCTACAGCAGTAGCACTGAGCTGTTATATCAGTTCTCACCCCTCTCATAGGAACTTCCACCACATTTGTTCCACTGTCATCAAAACCCTAGAAGACCTTTACTGGACCAAAGCTTTTGAAGTGTTTAGCTCAGGCCTGTGTGCAATGCCAGGGTTGTCCTGACAAAGAAAGCTGAGCAATCTTGTGCCTATTCCACAGACAGTGAGCCAAGCTGACTTCTCAAATACGAGGGAATATGGAGGGGTCAGGAAGGAAGAACTCAGGATTCTTGTGCTTGTCTCAGGACTACTTCATGCTGTAAGAGTCGGTCAGAAGATGGATATTGTCTCAACGTTGTCATCAGGGACTTGGACATTTCAGGTACCCCAAAACCTGAGTGAAGGCCTTGACTGAAGTTTGCAAAGCCATCCTGCATGAGACAGAGCGGCTGCCAGGTGCTGCTCCCTGGACTGAGACTGGAATGTGGTTCCTATGGAAGCCAGGGTGCGGATACCCTGGAACAATGGACGGTGCGGCTGAAAGTGTACTGTACCCCTTTCTCTGTTAAGGAGGAAGGGAACGATACATCTCGAGTCGTACCCCATAAAGGGAATGATACATCTTGGACTTATTCTCTAAAGCCGGGGAGCCATGACAGATGCAAAAGCTATCCCTTGGCAAAAGGCCACTCGACTGACTGACACTCCTCTTTGGACATGTAAAAGAAGGCCTCTTACCGACCGAGGAGAGGAATTCCCCCCCCCCACTGAAGGAAACTACGACAGTCTGTAGGGACGCCTCGAGGACTCGTGTGGTGGTAGCTATATACCCTTCTCTCTCTCTCTCTCTCTCTGGCTTTGCTTTTCCCTACCTCATTTTTCATCTATCGCGCTGCCGCTTTTCGGGCACGTAATAAAGTTTTGCTGTTTGATCAAAGCTAAAGTGTTTTTGCACTCTGAGATCACGGTAACGAACCATCACGCGTCCTGCCAAATTCGAGTGGACTGTGACACATGCTCACTGGTCGAGAAGTATATTAGGGAGACACTGGGCTGAAGACCCTTACAACTACCCACAGCACTGAAGAAAAGCATCTCATTTCTCCTGTCGAGTTTCAAAAGAAAAGATCCAGATGCACAGGATGGTTTAAAGCTTGCACAGTGACAGATCCAGAGCCAGGAAAGCCAGACATCTCAAAGTTACAGAAATCATGATGCACAAGCTGTCTCCCTAGCTAACTCTACGCACTTGCAGGCAGGGTATCAGTATGAGGTGAAACATACTCTGAGCTGCCAAATTCTCCTTGTAGACACAACAGGAATCATAAAGCCCTCAGCCAGAGTTTGGGGCTCTGTTTGTGAAGTCAGACATCAGCACGTGTTGTGCCATTTAACCTGTAGCCAACCATCCTCTTTATTGGATTGGGCCTGTCAAACCAGATCTGGAAAGTTATTTGTGTTTGTGCTTCATTCAGCAGTGTGTCCAAGAGAGAAGAAATCTGACTTATGCACATATCTGTCAGTGCCTAAGCACAGTCAAAATAATTACCAGATGGTTTTGAAAGTGACCTACAAGAGAATTACAGAACTCCATCCTAAACAAGCAAAATGAAATTGTCATCACAGAGGTAAAGGGGTAATAAAAATAGGCTTCATTAAAGGAAAAGGAGACTTCTAACCTTCTGTACAGGGACTAGTTTCTCTTGCTGCAGCTTATATCTGAAAGAATAATCCTAATGTTCCCATGTTCCTTTCTAAAGTACTTCAAAATGTGTTACTGGAAACTTACTTTGAATACATATCAAGACTACTAATAAGGAATACGAATCATTCTAATTTACCAGAGTAAATTTACAGAGTAAATTTTACTCTAGTTTACAAAGACAAGAGGTTTGCTTTTTTTAAAATGTAGTTGTTTCTACAGAATGTAGCTTATTTACCTCAGAGGTGTATTACAGACATACTGAAAAAGGAATGAAGGCTTGATTTAAGTTGAAATATTATTATTCAATAAAGAGTCCAATTAGTAATGTAAGATCTACATTATTTCAGAAGGTTTGTAAGAGGAAGAAAGCTATTCAAATATCTGTAAATTTACAGTTACTATTACTTCCAGTCACCCATTTAAACTTCTGAAATATCTTAAGTATATATGAGATGAGATGAGATGGTGACCTGATGATTTTCTAACTGAGATTTTGTAGTGTGACATTGCCTAGCTGGAGATCTGTGGATGCCAGGAGACAGACAGAGCCTGGGCAACACTGGGAGAAGAGGACATGATGCAAGCCCAAACTACAGTGCAACATGTGCCTAGATGAGTGAGTCCAGAGATTGCCTCTTCAAGAAGCACAGCATAACCTCTTTTTAGAAATGTTTTCTCACCGGAAGAAAATAACTTGGATCAGATACCATCCCATATTCTGTTAATCTGATTTTAATCTCCCAAATATAAGAGTCAAAAATAGAGACATTTACTAGTGAAGTCATGGGAAGATAAAAACCACTTTGAGTTTGACTCCAAAGAGGTAGAATTCAGCTCAGACTGCACTGTTGCTGCTGATTTTATGTAGAACGTACTCAGGGACTAAGAAGATTATAAAGCCCAGATAGGTGCCTAGATAATCAGACAGACAGACAGACCAATCTTGTTTGCTTGTTCTTTTCTTTTTGTTGATTTGAAGCCAAAGATCCAATCAAAGATCTTCACAAAGGCACAGCAGTCTATAAATGGTATTTTCTCACATAAAGTTGTATGAGAGCTGACAAAAATGAATAGAACTTAAACCAGTACTTTTAGTGCTTTTTTAATAAAGGACTATTTGGAGTATATTCTCCATTCAATCTATATGCAGATCAGTCTTAATAACATATGTTATATTTATAAATTTCAAAGGAGAAAATACTTCAGAGAAAAGATTAGGTAAGTCTAAGGAGCCTTAAACAAACATTTTTACAGCATCTTGCTTCCTTCCAAAAGTTTCTTGATGAAGACACTGAATTTTATCACTTAAATCACATTTACAGAAGCTGACATATTTAAATTCCAATGTGATTCTCTTCCTAAGTCCAAGGGCACATACACCCCTGCGTTACACAAGCATTTGTTTAGTTACCAAATCTCAATTATGCAGATTGGGCAAAGCTTCAGACTTTTGTCTAAATTTCCCTGTAAGAATTAGATTAGTTCTAATCTTCACATTTTAATAAATTCTTTTTCAACTGAAATTTAAATTGCTGAGAAGATTTGTAGGGAAGAGAAAAATTCTCATAATGCTCTAATTTGAATAACCTGAGAAAAACAACATGTATATCACTTCATGCAGGTAAAAGGATGCACATGAGCAGCTTCAGCCAAGTGAGTAGTCTCATGTCATCCCACCAGGCTAAATCTGACTTGCCTTAAGGTTAGGATGAGTAGGATTGTTGATACTGGGTAATTCAGATCATGCCTGTACTAGGCATAGGAATGGATAATGCTCTCCAGTGAGGTATCTCCACTTGATACAGAGAGATGAGTGGAGATTTGGCTACCCCTGTGGCTCTGGATATAAGTACAATGCCTGTGGCAAGAGATGGAGGACAGAAGAGATGTAGTAGGTGCATTTTGATAATTCCTAGGACCTGTAACACAGGCTGTGAAGTACTCAGTCATGTGTCCTTAAGGAAAATGCTACACGAAAAGACACTGGAAACATACATGCTAACAAGTTATATATGGCTCAGTGCAGGGATTTTCCCCTTGCAGGATATCAGACTCTTCAGCCAGCCCAGTGTGGGGGGCAGTGAGAGGAACAATGTTCCTCCTTCAAGGGGACCTGTAGTTCAGTTCCTCCCAACTGGCTCTCTGAGATCTTTCTGAAGCAAAAACAAAGAAGCTAAGCTCATCTAACTCTTACCTCACTGCAAGGAACCAGGTACCCAGGCCTGAAGAAGCAAAGAGGTGGACACAGCAGAGGACAGAAAAAGCAGTGGAGCCAAATCTCCGCCAGAGAAAAATAACTTGGACTCATCCCCAACTTCAATCTAGCGGTGACTTGCCATTATATTGGCAGCTCATGGTCTGTAACACCTGTAAAAAACTTCAGAAAAACACTAAAAATAGGGCTTCTGCTTGTATTAACTGTCCATATTTTCAGTAGCCTTTCCGCCTGTCAGTACAGGAGTACACTGCCTCACCTGTAATGCCTGACAACTTGAGGGGTGCAGGATCCTTCCTACAACATAGAGTCGCACCAGAAAACCAAGCGGCAGCAGCAGTTTGCATCTAAGGAAGGTTGCCATCATCCTTGTCCCACTCTCAACTAGAGAAAAGCCCCACTAAAACCAACAATTAAACCTTGGCAGGCAGGGAGATGGTGCAGGTGCATCTGCATTTCTTTTCATAAAAGACATGGCTTTGTTTTCAGAAATGCTAAGTAAAATTCACAAATAACTTAGTCAAAATTATGTTAAAGAGTCTTCTAACACCATGAATCCCACTTTTAGGTGCAAAAGTATTAAATGAGCTTTCTTACTGCAGGGTGTGTTTATTTTTTTCCTGGAAGTTGGTGCTGAGAATAAGTTTCTTGGACAAGATAGTGTCTCAGAGTCCAAATGGCATGGATCAGAAAAGATAGCCGGTATCTAACCCACTCTCTAAACCCACCTCTCAGACATGGTTGCCAATGTACCCCTGGATCGGCTCTATCTGGTTTTGCCTTTTCCTAGACCCTCTGTGATTAAGAAACAGAATCATGGACATTTGGAAACTGAGTGGTCTAATCTCTCCTGAAATGTGTAGTGGTGCCATGAAATGCACTAGAAACATAGCCGCACAACTAATCTCTGCCTCAGAGTGATGCTAAACTGCTTTAAAGACAGGACTGCTGCAGATTAGAGTTATGAGTCTTGTACATGAGAAATCTATGCTGCTGGCAGCCTCAACCCTTTCAAAGTATTCCCATCTTACCACCAGCTTGCTCTACCTTATGTAAGTTCATCATTTTTCATTCTTCTCCATCAACTCCATCTTTCTTTCTTTCTTTCTTTCTTTCTTTCTTTCTTTCTCTCTCTCTCTCTCTCTCTCTCTCTCTCTCTCTCTCTCTCTCTCTCTCTTTCTTTCTTTCTTTCTTTCTTTCTTTCTTTCGTTATAAAACTCTCAATTCACAGAAAGGAATCTCAAATTGCTCAGCAAATTAAAGTATATTAAGAGAAGTGTGGTTCAACAGCAAGGGGCCAAAACTACATCACCCCCACTATGGTGTCTTTGCCAGTGACAAATAGGATATGAAGAGCCTAGGCATGCTGGCTGCAACAGCTCACACTCACGAAGCTCCATCTTCACCTTGTCCTCCTTCACCTGGACCAGGAGAAGCAGAGCAAAAGCTGGGAAAAGATGACATTCCCTCCCAAACTGCCACCAGTAACCAGTGCTGCATCCCATAGCCATGCAGAGCTTCACTTGGATGCAGATGGTCCTCATTTTGTCTGGAGAGCTTCCCTGCTTACTGCTTCTTCTCTCCTCCGCACTTTCTACCCAGAAGGAGTCAGAAGGGTGGAGGGGAAAGGGCAGAGTAGCCCTTCCAGCCTGTCACAACTGTTCTGCCATTCACCTCCTCTCTCTGCAGCTGAACCCTCACAGGCCTTCTGTCATGCTGCCCCTAAAATTCCCTGAGCTGAAGTAGCTCAGGTCTCACAGCTGGCCGAGTACCTTGAGAGCAAGGTGCTCTTCCTTCGGTGCATGAGGGCCACAAAAAACTCTGGTAAACAAGGAGAACCACTGGCATCTTGGAAACCAAGGCAGAGTAAACAAGTTCAGTTTGGAGCAGGACGCTAAAAGCCTTGTCCCACCACCTTCAATGGCTCCAACGCAGCTAGCAACTTTTCGCCATCAGCCTGACATGTCCTATCATACAATCCTCTGAACTGTCAGGATTACTTCACAATCTGAGAGCTCTTTGGAGTCACCAGATCTCTGTGGTCAGCAATGCCAGGCGGATGCCACGCTGCTTGCCCAGCTCACAGAACACCCCTTCCACTCTGACCCTGTCCCATCTGTTCCAGAGCCGCAGGGTATACTTAAATCCCAGTTTTCCGAGACACTCTTAAATCTTGCAGCCTTCTCTTGGCTAAGTTTCCTAGCCTTGTTAGGTGCCCTCTCACATGCTTCTCTACAGGGCAACATGGTGTCCAGAGAGACTGCCTTTGCACACACCTTGATGACTCTTTTATGAGTTCTTGCCCTCACTCCACTGCTTCACCAACACAACCCACCTGGAAACAACATGCTAAGAGCTCTCCTCAGGAGAAGGCAAGGAGCATCAGTGGACCATCACACACTGAGCTAATTGTGTGTCCCTTAGAAATTGGGCAGTCAAGAGACTGTAGGACCTGTTTCCAGTGCCTGGCCCTTCCATGTCTCCTTCCAGGGTACCCCTGTTCAGCATCTTGGGTGCCTCAAGGGAGGAGTGGGTACAGGCAGGGCATCCTGTCAAGTGTCCCCCAATCTGTCTCCCTGTTTTCAACCCACTGTCTCGCCTCTGTATTTCTTTTTATCATTTATGCTACTTGTAATCACTTAACTTTTTTTCTCTCTACACCTTTCCTCTCTCTGTTGTTTTTTAGGATTTTTTGTTTGTTTAAACTTCTGTTAGGGATGGGCTGCCTCCCACACCTAAAGCAAAAAAAAAAAAAAAAAAAAAAAAAAAAAAAAAGAAAAAAAGAAATGGAGACAGGGGCCAAAAGCAGATAACTTTGGAGGAGTACAAAAAAAGGGAAAATACAGCAGTGTTTTCCTGGTGCACTTTCCCAACCATCACATTCTCCTAGCCTTCAGCAACTTGCAGGTCAGAGATGTAAGCAAACACTTTTTCAGAAACATTTTTTCATCAGAACTCTCTTTCTTTACTAATCCACAACAGAGTGTGTTGCATTATCTTCCCTAAATAAATTAATATTAAAGGCTGTGTCTGGCTATGGCAAACATTACTGAGTGAATAAGGCATGCTGCACCATGCCCATAAATGAGAGAGACCCATGATGTCCTTGGAGAGAGAACAGAACTTCTATAAAGCCATGGAGGTTCTTGTAACAAGCTTCATTACAAATGCAGACCGTCTGCCCATAAACCAAAAGTCAGTTCCTGCCAACTTCCTTGTACACTTCTAGTTCCTGGTACCTTATGAACTGCGGCTGGGTTTCCTCTCAGTAATGAAATGGAAAATGAAAGAGCATGAAGGGGCAACAATGGCATGCTCCAACAGAGAAATACATATGAAGAGTAAAAATCTTAACCTTCTTGAAGATAGCAGGATGTCAACACTGACTTCATGGGGCCAGAGTTTCACTCTGATCTGTAGAAGCTGCCAGGCAATCTCATCAGTCTTTGGAAAGTACTGCTACGCTTGTTATTTGTAGTATTTTCAGCAATTTTAATGACATTAAGCACCAGGGGGTGAAGCCCCAGGAAACAGAAGCATGCAGACAGCCTGAATGATAATATCATGAGCCCTGCTAACTCCCCTCGCTTAAATCAATACCCTCAACTGCTCCATGCGGAGCTGCAATGAAAGGAACAACACAAAGCTACTCTGAGAGTTTTTGAGGGAAAACAAGCAGAGATCAGGCACAAACCAAACGTTCTGACCACACCGCTTTTTTTTCTCTCTCTGTGTCTCGGGAACTGCTGAAAATTCACCACTGATCTTCCACTCGCCCTCTGAACCAGTCATTTATTGGCAAATTATTTTTTTTTTACATTTTCAATATTTCCATAATACCCATTCTAACCACAGCTTGTTAAAGAATTGCGGGCACCCTATATGCAGGTGCCCAACTCTAGCATAAATATTTAAAGCAGTTGTTGCCACTTAAGAGTTTTCACATGAGGCCTCTTTAGGCAGTAATTTATGCGTGTTTTAACTCTTCCGATGCATTAGAGCATGCAGGTTTAATTTCTCTTTAAAAGTGCAATCACTGACATCAAATATTGCCTAATAGCTAGAACACACCTCACGTAATTCTCATGCTGTTTTGGGATCTAATCCTTCAAGTATTCTACACCTTGCCCGAATAATAATCTTTACATTTCCATAGCCAGACACACGGCTGTTTTTGTTTACAGTACTTTCTTTTAAAGTCTTCCCACTTGTCCCACTCATTCATTGGAAAAAGACACAACTGAACCAAATACCAAAAGAAGCAAGAGGAAGACTGCAAGGAAAAGTTACAAAAGCACTCTAATCTTTTTAAAAAAAACAGTTTATAAAACCGCACACAGAATTTTTTGCTTGAATAGAGGTTTGTGAAGGACCCGAGTATTAACTAAATTTAAGTAAGAATTTAACAAAAACACTCTTGAAGTTTAAAGAAGTGAAGATGGTGATGACAGAGAGTAATGTTCAAATTCCAGAAATCCACTTATTAATTTTGTCAAGCTGAAAACAACGGTTAACAGTTTCTAAAACAGCTAAACAATGTCAGCAAACATTTGCTTTGACTGAACTGAGACCCTCCCTTGCCCTTAGGTCAGCTCTGGGACATTTTCAGAAAGGCTTTCTTTATCTCTTGACAGTGTGAAAAAAGCTTTACCTGCAAATTGACTTGTGTGTAGAAGGAAGCTATCATTCATGCTAATGGAGCCCATCAGCTTGCTTTCACTGTACCATGATACCCTGGAGCAAAAAATGTGAAGCCTGTTAAGTCCTAGGCTTAGCAATAGGATTTAACAACTCTAAAATGTCTACCTTCCTCTGTACACATATTGTGGACCACTATCCCACGCATTTCTCTGTTTTTGTGACAGCTGGTTAATGTAAACTATCTCTTAAAAGATTTTATGTTGATTTTTGTGCTCTGGGAGCTGTTTTCTCAAAATAAACCCTGCAAATATTAAAAAGCAAAGAGACAATGGGAAACTGCAGTAGAAGACAGAGTAGAAAATTGTACAGAAAATTGTTTACAAAGCTTCCAGTAATTTGGTAATGTGAAGCATCTTCCCTGCTCGTTGCGCTTCTCAAAGAAAAAGCTGGTGGGCCGTTTTGGTGGACATTTTGAAACCATCAGAGATCCTGCAAAAACATCACTTTCCTAAAATGTGAAGGCATGAGGAGATTTAATCCAAGACCATGAAGTCAGACAATAAAAGCAAGAACCTGGCCCGTGTCGTGGTAGGTTTTTGAAAGCTGGGGGTTTGAGGCCTGTTTCTGAAAGTTTTAAAGTTAGCTTAAGTAACTGTCTCTCCAGCAAAATGCGAAGTTAGCCTGGAAAATTTCTGTCTGAGGAACAGCAAAGCAAAAAGCAAAACAATATCCTGGTTTTTCAAAATATTGGTAGAACTTTCTCAAAATACATCTGTAACTTCTCACAAGCTAAAGTAGCCTAAATCTCTCGCACAATAGCAAGCAAATCTCCTTCATCAAACAGGTGCTGTGTTTACTGAGACGTTTCTCATGGTTTTCCGGACAACAGCTCTGGCCAGTATCAAAATAATAGTCAAAGTTCCCAAAACAAAGAGAAGTGATTTCATGTCTAACCTTAGCCAATAGAATGGTTAAAAACAATTGTGTGGACCAATAAAGACGTAACGCGCTAGTTTCTAAAAAGGATAACAAGCTGTGAGTTTTTCTCATTAAAAAATGGCTTCCTGGACGAACTTCTGACGCGCTCGATTTCTAAATCCGCCAGTTTTGTTACAACAGGTCCGAACTGTGGAAGGGCTTTGACTGGGACACTCAGGTGGGTTAAGATGCACCAGATGTGCCAAAGTGGTGGACAGAAACTTCGTTAGGGACAGTTTACCGGTTAATGCTAACAAGCAAAGAAGTGCTCAGTGGGGAGAAGAAACGTCTCTAAGCCATAATCAACAAATGGGGAACATCAAACTGTTCCCAGCCTGGCCTTCTGAGATCTGGAGTCATGCCAGCCCTGGGATCTGACACACCCTATCTCAGGCAAAAGAAGAAGGGTGGAGACAAAGAGCTCATTGATAGGCCCTGCATCTCAGGTCTCTTGTCTCACCCATAGAAGCTAATTAGAATCCTCCAGAGCAGGTCCCATTGGCCCCTAGCCTTCACTGGACCCTGTCCAAAACTGTGAAAGCAGTACCCTCCTTGTAATCCAACCAACAATACGTACTGCCAGTCAAAACTTTAAAAAAAAAATGAAGTCATTGGTGATGGAAAAAGAAGGAATCTCTCAAGGATATGACAGAAGCCAAAGGAGAAGCAGCTAAATTAAGAGAGCATGGGCAGGGCAGAAGAGTAGTCCTGTCAGATGGCACTGAGCACATACCCTTCACTTTCAGGTGAGACAATTTATACAACCCTACACTGTGGACAAGTGGCAAAATGAGTCTGGTCAGGAGCAGGGAACAAGGAAGCAAACCAACCTGAGAGAAAGGTTTTATGACAGCCTGTAATGAAGTGTAATGTTCAGTCTTTGAAGCACATAAGACTAACCAAGAGTGCTACCTGCTTGATGGAGGCATTCTTGGAGCCAAACTGACCACCAGGGTCTCTACTAGGACCCATGGGAACCTGGAAAAACCACAGAGAGGTCTAAGAGTTCCCCTTTCCTACCTGTTGTCGGAGAATTAAAAGGGCTGAGGTAAAGAAGAACTCTTTCCATGGAGGTATCTTAAAAGGTCCCAGAGATACAGTAAGTTATAGGGCAATGCTTGTAGACAGGTGAAGAAGGATGAACCAAGCTTTGCAGTAAACAAACAACTGCTTGATGTCTATCTAGGGCATGTATTCAATGTGTTTTCAGCACTCTAGGCCAAGCCTATCTTGGCCAGTCCCGCTGTGCTACTTTGTGCAGGGACTCACCCATGAATCAAGTCATTTTGTTCTCACAAAGTCTTTTCCCCTAATATTCAGCCCTTCCCCTGGGTATAGCCAGCAATTCCACTCTCCATAAGGCACCCTTGGACTCTTGGTCCACTGCCCATCTCTCATTGGTTATGGCACCAAAGGATTCTGAGGATAGACAGGAGTTTCAAAGGCACATTCACAGTGCTTGATGCAGACTACAGAAGTCCTAGCAGAAGGATAATAAGTCTTTTGAAAAATTTTTCTTTTGCATCCTGTCTTACCATAAAAATACATTACAGACCATAGATTGTCTGGACTTACAAATGAATTCCCAATGTTTAATCTATCTGAATGTCTTTCTTGTGGTTTTTTACTTCAGTGTAATCCTTCACTAAACATTTTTCAGCCATTAGCTCAGGACAATACATTTTTCATTATTAAACTGCCTTATGTTTTCATTATATCTGCACGTCAGATTTTACTTAGTGATATATCAGTGGGATCACCCCTCTTATTACTGCACTTGAATTTCTCTTCTGAGAAAAATAGTTATTTCAGATGAAAAGGGGCTCCTCAAAGCTAAACGGCCATGAAGCATATCGTCAAAACAGTACTCAGAGCAGAGAAAGCTTCCAGTTCCTAAAGGGAGCCTACAAGAAAGATGGAGAGAGACTATTTACAAGGGCATATAATGGCAAGACAAGAGAGAATGGCTTCAAACTGAAGGACAGTAGGTTTAGATCAAGTATCAGGAAGAAATTCTTTACTGTGAGGGTGGTGAGGCACTGGAATAAGTTGCCCAGGGAAATTGTGGATGCCCCATCTCTGGAAGTGTTCAAGGCCAGGATGGTGGGGCTCTGAGCAACCTGGTCTAATGGAAGGTGTCCCTGCCCACGGTACAGGGGTTGAAACTAGATGATCTACAACATCCTTTGCAATCCAAACCATTCTATGATTCTGTGATTATTCTTGCCAGATCCATAAAAATTTGTATGAACTGAAGTAACAGCAAAGTAATATCATTTAGGAGAAGGGAACCAAATTAAAAATTATCTCTTTGGGGAAAGGTGCTACACGTAGCTGGAAGAAAACACCTGCCCCATGGAAGACCTGCCCAAGCAGACTCAACAGTCAAAAGGGGTGAGAAAAGAAGTATTGTTGCCCCATATTGCAAACTGGGATTTGAGTCACAGGATGAGTAAGTGATCCGGAGAAGATCACACAGGAAATCTGTGTCACGGTTGGTTATTAAACCCAGATTTCCTGATTTGCCACTGAATCCCATAATTACAAGACCATCCTTCCTGTCCTTTCCAACTCCATCCATAAAGTACCTCACTAATTGGGCAATGCTTTACCGGAAAAAAAACCCTTCTGTGCATCCTGCAGCGTGATCTTGGGTGACTCCCACCATTGGATTTGAGTCCATTTCCCAAGAGCCTGGCTGAAAAATTGCATCTCCTCATCCAGAACAGGCTGTCTCCCACCATCATGCAGATGCATTGCCACCCAGCTTGTGCCTTGGCACCCAGCCTGCTCCACTGCCCCTCACCACTATCCTCTGCTCCTTGGCTACTGCTGCTCTCACAGCTCTCCACACTGGCAGCTGAACCAACCCTGCTGCTCCATTCTGGTTTGGGGAGGGGGGAGGTCTTCACTTTGCTGTTTGAGGTCTGGCCAGTGGGATCTGACTCGAGAGGAGGTATTGGAGATCTTCAGGGCTGATGCTGTGGTGCGTTTAGTGAGTCTACTGGAAATAAATAAAACGGGGTCACAGCATGGACCCACTAATTAAATCTTACCCATAATACTTCAAACTAAAGGAGGAAAAAAGACTAAAGATGGCTGTGTCAGGTGGGGAATGACCTACGCAGAAGATTTCTACCAGCAGGGGGAGGAGACCTGGGGTGCCAGGAATATCAGATATTCTGGAAATTTATGGAGCTTCTAAAATCAAAAGACAAAGGAAATTGGGCAGGGACTCCTGTGAATAAGAGATGTGAGGATATGAAGTGGACACAACTCAGCCTACCTAGGAAAAGAAGCAACTGAAAGCAAACAGCAAATGTCTGAAATACCAAGTTAAACAAGAAGAAAATTATACAATCTCACATATTTCTGTAATTTGCTGAGGAAGACTCATCAGATTTACAGAAGAAAAAAAGAATTTGGGTCCATTTTTAATGGTCTCCTGAGAGGTTTACAGTCTGGTTTTGGAAGAGTTAAAGAAGCCAGTAGTGGAAATAACAAGACGATACAGACAAGCAGCCCTCCCTATGGAAGAGGCAGCAAACTCATTTTCAAGTTTAAAAAAAACAGAGCCATATGGCTGGATGGTAATGCAGGGCTGAACCCTATTTAATATCAGCATTAACACTATAGAAGCTGTTGCTGTAGTAGTGACATCTGGAAGAAACCTTCAAATAGATTATTCTCTAACCTGGATGAAGGATTCTGCCAGTCTGTCTGCCAAAGAAAGCCTTCAGAGCAAATCAATAACAAAGATCTTGTTACCTGAATGCAACGTAATTTAGCAGCTAATCAGTTTGACAACATCGGCAACAAAAGGAGAGAAGAGAAGAAGAATGGAAACCAGGAGATGTAACTAACAGCCAAGAAGGCAGAGATGACTCCAGGAATACATGAAGAAACATCGAACTTTTATATGCCACTATCTAACAATCAGTAAAATCACACCTTCCTTCTAAACTGTTCCCAGTCTAAGCTGATACTTGCTGTGAAGGTTCCAGTTGAAAAGCATTAACATCACCGTGGATAGCGTTAGTGAAGATGAGAGATGCAGGCACAAAATACTGCTAATTGCCAGAGCGATCATAGATACAATGTCCTATCTTTTTTAAATGTCGTTTTGAATACCTGTTTTGCTCTGGCTAAGTGAAAAGGTTCCCCTTGACTAATTAAACTTACTCTGCTGAACACAGGCTTTTGGAAGCCTCTGAAAATGCAATTCTTCTGTCCTCTCTTGTTGAAACAGTATGTGAAACTGTTGCTAGAGAGGGGTTTGTTGGTCGGTTGGTTTGCATCATACTTACACAAAAAGCATTTTGGACCTGATTAACTTCTCTTGACACTGAAGAGATCAGTTGTAGTTGACAGGAACAATTCTCAGCACCCCTTGCACCTGATATGGTCATTGAAATCATAAAGTGTAAGAACATTAACAGTGCAACTTCCTTTCACTTGCATAAAACAATTGCATGTCAAACACTCTGATGCGAAATCATGACCACGACCATGTTTTTGGAAGATAATAGACTGAATGTAGAAATACAACATTAAACTCTAAGAGATGTCACTGAAAAAATCTTGGAAATAGTAACACATTTTTCACACTTGTTTTCAAAAATACTGTCCTTTGCATCCCTTGGCGTAATAGACCTCTTTGTTTCCCGGAGGGAATAAACAATTAATTCATTGAATAGACATTGATATTCATTAGGGGGCTTATGCCAATCCCTTCAAAGTCAGTATGGGTGAATATCTGGTCCAAACCTATATTTCTTCACCATTTAGTAGAGCAGATCTTACAGAGAGCAAAGGCATGACAATCCTGACTCACAGCCTATAGGTTTCCCAGGGGAGTAAGGGAACCCTTCTTCTCAGAAACAGGCAGGGGCCCACAATTAATAGGCTGCATGTATTTCCCTATGAAGACAACAGAAATTTTGTCATAGAGTCCAATGGGGGCAGATGCTTGCAGAGGTCTCTAATATTATCTAACATGCCACCTGCAGACGTCTTAGAAAAACGAGTGTTTTTAGGGTTCACACTCTCCTAGCTGTCCGTGGATATATGTGAGTGAGAGCTAGATACACTATTCATGTCAGTAACATTTAATGCCTCTATTACCTAGATGTTAACACAAAATATGGAATTTCAGTATGCTGTATTTCTCACACACAAAGTAATTCTGGACTTCCTTGTTCATGAAGAGACAGGGGTCAGCACTATTCAAAAGTGAAAATGAATACAACCTCCAGGGCAAAAAGCCCATGCTCTTTGCAAATTTTGTTTTATTTAGATGTATAAGGGTGATTAAAATTATTTAATGATAAAACCCACAGAGCCTAAGGAGGAGTAGCTCTGAGAGAGGAAGAAAAGTAGATGGAGCACTGGGGGGGGGATGGGGGAAGTAGAGATTTCATTCCAGTTCTGAGAAAGTGGTTAAGAAGTCCCTGGATGGCTATTCATGCACTTCTTACTCTGGAAAAACCACCACTGACTTTAATTACAGTTCACTCAGTTGGATCAGCCTGCTAATCAACTAAGCGCTTTTCATTTCATTGCAATGAGAAGGTGTGCTGAAAATGCCATCATATCTCTAACCATCTTCAAAGCCTAGATTGTCTTCACACTATTTCATGAGTTTCCCCTTTCCAGTACTAAAAAGGGATGCTATAAAAGTCATGATTTAAATGATATATTGCAATTTTATGGACTTGGAAGCTAATTTTGCTTAGAAGCATTTTTATGGACTTTGGAAGCTGAGAGGGGGGGAAACAGAACTCCTAAGATCAAAAACTTTCCCTCTGTAGAAAAAGGTTTCAGCGGGGAGCAATTTCTGCCTCCAGTGGCCAGGACTCAATTGCTTCTTGAGTCTCCAATATTAAAAGGTTTTTGCTGGAAAATACATGTAAAGAGGGAATTCATTTTATCAGCCCTGAAAACAAAAGAGATAATTTTCAGTTTCTGTTATGAGAGTGAGAACAGGGGGAGCTCTTTCCAGGGAAAAGCTATAAGATGTTTTCCTTAATTAGTTTAATTACAAAATGTACTAAGACTATTAAATAAACATTAGGCTGTTCTTGGGTTCAAAACAGGCAGATGTCAGCAGGATTAAATCAAAATATATGCCTTTGAAGATTTTTTTTTATTCAAAGACACCAGGTTTTTTTTTCTTTTTAGGCTTTGTAACAGCTGATACTATTAGAATTTTTTTCTTTTGATTAAAATTATGTTCATCTAATTCATGCAAGTCAGCTTTCATTAGCAAAACAAGTGGGTTTTGGCCTATGGTATCACATTTCTGGAATCTGATGATTTCTTCTGTATTCATCAATTCTCCCTGCTCTGATCAGATTCTAATTATAGTCAAATTACAGCTATTGTCTCAAAGACTGAGTAACATATTTGTGGTGTTGGGGAGGGGTGTGTGACACGACAGAAGATGGCAGATTTAAAAATAGGAATTATACAAAGTAATAAGAGTTTTTTGAGGGAAGATGGAAATGGTAGAGAAGGGGAAGGCCTCTTTATATCCTAGTAGGAGAGAATTACACTTTGCTGAATTAAAATTTTCTTTCTACAGCATCCCTCAATATTAACACTCTATCAGATGCTGTGAAGCACTGAAGAGCTAGGTAACTCCAGGGTAAGAAGTATGAAACATGCTGCTTTGGCACCTAAAGAAGAGTTATGGAATATATGAGTAGTTAAATTATCACTGGAGAAATAAATGTAGAACATACAGAGGAAGATCCACAGTCATGAAGAAATATGCTATAAACTTAAAATTATATCACATTCTATACATACTAAGAGAACACCACTATATTAAGCAAATGTATAAAGAACCAAACTCCATGTTTGTGCGCCCCTTAGAGCAGTAACAATGCTTCTCTGAAACGATCAAAATTATTTCCAAACTGAATATAAGCCAAAGACATTTCAGGCACAAGTGTCCTTAAATATTATAATTAAGTGACAACCTGACAACTGATTTTAAAGGTATGAATGTCATCAAACACAAATGAGAACTCAAAGTAAAAAGAGCAATAA
This sequence comes from Serilophus lunatus, assembly GCA_013399895.1. Lineage (NCBI taxonomy): Eukaryota > Metazoa > Chordata > Aves > Passeriformes > Eurylaimidae > Serilophus > Serilophus lunatus. The sequence goes on along the minus strand of VXBA01005701.1, from coordinate 37,676 downwards.
ACTATTTTGGTCAGAAAGGCAGTTTCCAGTGCTCATATATTTCCAGTGTTTTTATTCTGTCACTTTTAAAATCTATTGCTAAAGACTACCTCTAAGATTGCTTATTACCCACCTGCAAATTACCCCAAGACACATTCAAAGTCAAATTAAAGGCTTCACAAACATTCTTGCATACCAATAGAAGTAGTTTTACAAGAACAAGGCTAAATGCAATATATTTTATTGCATTACCCTGCTGGTCACCTCAATAACATGAAAATGTAAAAAGGTTTTTTTAGCATTTGGTTTTCAAAAGGCACTTCCGATACTTGGCAGCCTTTCGTCTCCACAACTAAAAGTTTGAGTTTATTATTTTCTTAGAGACCATCTTCACCAGTGTCTACCAGGTAGACAATAACAACAAAACCCATCAGGGCAGGCTGATGATGAACAGGCAGCTTCGCAAAATAATCCATACAACACAGAAAACTGGTAGATGGACAATGCCACAAAGACAGTGATATATCCAGTAAAAGAATGTGAATTGTGAATATGTGCTCTTGTATGTGCACGTACAGCTCAGTGGCCTGCCTTTCAAACTCAGTAATCCCTTTTATAGCCTTTGGTGAAAAAATAGAGGCTAAAATCCTTGAAATGTTCTTCCTGCACAGAAACTGAGATGTGCAGTTCCTTCTCAGAAAGAACTGTATAAATGTCATCAGGTGTTAGTGTAATGCAATGACCACCAGATTTTATTAAATGACTAAATCCATTAAATGATTACATTCCTGGTCACACCAATTCATGTCATGTGTAGACATACGGTGAAACACTTCTAAATCAATTACCTGATGATAAAGGAATAATCTTCTTACTTAAATGAAAGCAATTAATGTATGTCAGGGCTATGCATTTAAGAGGTTTCCAGGATCAGAACCATCCATTTGATAGTACCTAAACTCACACTTTCAGAAGTTAAATTAAATATCGCTAGCAGATGTTGAGAAGTACTAAAGCATATGGAAAACTAAATCGTATTCCTTTTTTTTCCAGTGCACTTCATTCCACAGCATCTCACAGCATCACCCTTCACACAACATTGAAAGGCAACCACTCATTTTCCTTCAGTATTTGTAAGCATGACACCAGGAGAAGAGCAGAAGTCTCATCCTGCTAAAAGGTGGCATTATGGGAATATTCACTAGCAAGAGTGACATGAATAGCACATGAAAGAGAAAAGGAGATGCAATAGGGCCAGATGATGTGCCCTGCGGTAGTGTCTCAGCTGCTCAATGGTTGTGGGGCCAAGCACAACGTCCCCATGCTGTACCAGACATAGTCTGCTTGTTCTGGGACCCCTGGACCACAAAAATTGAGAGGCCACAACATACACCAGGCCAACTGACAAAGAAGAAATACAACCACTAGTTTAACTAAGAGTCTTTATAGAAATTGCATACAGAACCTGCCACATTTTCATAGAATCATAGGCTCATTTAAGTTGAAAAATACCTCTAAGATCATCAAGTCCAGCTGTTAACATAACACTGCCAAATTTTATTTGACTCTCTCTTGCTAGCTTAGCCTGTCTCCTGTTCTTGGCAGAACTGTCGCCATTGGTCTTGCTCTTGGCAATGTCAACCTAAGAATAAATGAAAAATTGCAACCGCTTCACTTTTCACACTCTCAGTCTCCTTTACTCTTTCAGATAATTTTTTTTAAACATTATATTTGCAGTATTATGGCATTGATGGAGAGATGGGTGTTACCCCCTCAGGTCTACACATTCTCCTTTACGCTGGGGTCCATCCACCCCAACATGGAGCTCACCAACACCAGAGGTACTGTGCAACACCATGGAGGCAGAACTAGGAGTCACCCTGTATTCGTCACCACTACGAGGTCATATTCTAAGCAGAATAATGACAGTGAATGCCAAGCATGTGCTTGGGTGGTCTGGCCACGGGCCCTAGCTGAAGAGCATTACGTTGGATACTCCGAACACACTGTAAAGGTCTCATAGTATTGTGCTGTGGGTACGCTGAGCGATGTGCAGTGTTAATTGATATTCATGCGCACCGTGACCGTGGCCATGTAATACACAGTGAAACTGCATTACACATGGTTTGTACAAGCAGTCCAATCCTGATGAATATACAATATACATTCACTTTGTGGCAGGGCCTTAAGGCAGCCAAGTTAAGTGGCAGAGACAACTGTGGGTGTTGGTGGAGCACACTGACATCCACTCTGCTAAGAAATAGTAACATGTTTCTGGAGCTGACATAGCAGTTCATCCAGCATGATTTCAGTGTTCTACAACACTGTGGGGCATTATGTGGCTCAGATGCACCCGAGTCAGAAGAAAGACAGCTACCTCTCCCTTCTCAGCGTCCCTTTCCAGCTTTCACCCTAATTCTGTGAGGGAAGGAGCAGTTGCTCATCCCAGCACATGGGGAAAGGAGAAATTCCAGCCTGCTGCCAGCCTAGGGCTCAGAAACTTAAGTTGTTAGATGCAGACAGAGTCACATAGACAGGTAGATGGTTGTGTATAGAGTGCGGATAGAGACGGAGACATGTCATGAATCTTGGGAATCTCTTTGTTGGCTGACTGACCTTCAGCAACAGACCTTTCCCAAAGTTTCACTAGTTGAATTGTTAACTCAGTCAGTCCACCTGGTGATTGTGTGGGGTCCTGGTGATTTTCTCCTCCCTACCCTTTCCTTTGTCCCCTTCACCCACATCTGTATTTTGGGGGTTTTTAGCTAAGGCTTCACTGTATCCTGCCATGTAATATGTCTAATGCCTGTGTCTATGTGGCAAACATAAAATCAGAGTTACATTCAGAAATATTTCTAGGATCATTATGTCCAGCTGTAAAATCTTTGGACCTCTGTGTCTTTGCTCTGATCCCATTCTGAGAGCCATTTCCAGAAGTGACGCACAAGGTTCTTAGATGTAGAGAGAGGTCCTTGGACTACCGAGTCCCAGCTTTGCCTCACCACACCATAAATGATGAGAACATTAATTTCCATCTACAACTTATTACATTGCTTGGCCATGTTTGCTACCACATCCTGCATCCTAGATTTCACTGACAAATTTAATAAACTTCTCATCTATACAGGATGGTACAGAACTGGATCCTTGGGAACATCATACACAGTGTAAATGTATCACACTGAAGTATTTATTTCATAATAACTTTTCACCCACACTGCCTTTATATCCCCAAATTGATTTCTGGAACTTCAGTTATGTTTTACCTACAGTGTACAGCCTATAGACCACATTTAAATGCCAGGAAACGCTTTGAGCTTTCTTTCATTTCTGTTGAACCTCATCACAAATTCCCCTTAACCTTTAATGTGTAGATTCAAGTTCTTCCTCAAGTGACTGGAGATCGCACTTAAAAACCAGACCAATTTGAAGTATTAAAACCTGGGAAATAAATTCAAAATACCCTCTCCTACTGTTTCCAAACACACCACCACCACCACCACCACCACCCCCCCCCCAAAAAAAATGACCAAATTGCTTAATTTCAGAATCTTACAGAGTAGAAAAAACTGTCCTGTCTGAGACTCTCCACACTAAACTTAAGCCACAAATACACTTTTTACTGTGACCATTTACAGCTGGGAAATGTCTGTTTTATAATGGAACGATTATATAGCTTTAGCTTGGTATGCCACAGGTCTTCTGGTAAGGTAAAACTGAAGTCAATTCTGGGCCTTCATGTATGTTAGGCACAACTATTGTAATAAAGCAGTTCCCTGGCTCTTTGCATGCAATTTTACCAGTTCTGGGTTTTGTGGAATTTTCTTTTTAATAAAGTATATGGTCCAAGGCCCAGCTTGAAACAAAAACGCTCGTTGCTTGCTGAGTTGTATGAACTTTGGAAATATGGCAACAAAATGGACACATATGTTCTATTATTATTATTATTATGCTTAAGGCCTACAAAAATAAATCATTTGTGAAGCTCAGATGGACAAAATGAGCACTGCTTTCTGTAAGTCTGTACTTAAATGTATCTGTTTACTTAGATGCATCTGTTCTTGATATCTCATGGAAAAATCAAATATTGTATCTTATGAAAAACCATTGCTGAAGCATTGTTCAAAAAATCAATCCTAAACCAGAAGTCCATTAAAAAAACCTGAATACCTGGCTCTCTTTTCTTGGAACTCTCTTTTATTGTCATTAATAGATCATTTATCTTCAATATGGTTGGAGATAAAAATTCCTTTTTAAAGTGTTGAAATGAAGAGATTTGCAAGTGCTGAAACCCCCTGATCTCCCCCTCTCTCTCATCACCTGATACAGGCTTAAGGTTTCACAGTTTGTAAAAATCAATGGGAAATTCTCCCCTTGCCAGCATACTGGGCCAATTTAATAAGTACCTGAACAGAGAGGCAGCCTGTCAAAGGGGCAGTCACCTTTTGCCTGGCAGGAGATGCTGCGAGGGCCAGGACACTGGAGCGCATTGTGTCCCCGTGTGAAGGCCTTAATCAGCAGTGACGAGTTTTTTTCTCTCCAGCTTTCCCCCACCAGCCTGACTGTAACCCGAGGGGAGGAACCTGCAAGGGGACGGCCAGCTTTTGCCACAGGATGCAGTTCCCGGGTGTGGAGGGACTTCACATTTCCTGTAAAGGGCTTTCTCCTCTCTCACTAGGGCAAGCATGTCACAGGGAAACTCCAAGCAGCTGTCAGGCAATTTCGTTTCAACTCTGTCCCAAAATCACAGTTTCATGAAGATTGCCTCTTCTCCTCCTCTCCCTCCCACTTGTTCAAGTTTGTCGATACCCGATCCATGAACATTTGTTTCCTTCTTCCCTGGAGGAGTTTTGCGCTCCACTGACCTCAAGTTCAGCCCCAATGAGACTGGCAGGAGGGCTCAGCTGCCTCTCGTTTTCCCACTTGCTGCAGTCCCTTCTGTCGGACTAGCAAAACCAGTGTAATTCAAGCAGGGGCAACCCTTCACTTGCCAGCTCCTCACGCTGCCCAGGGTTCTGCTGCAGGGGGAAAGCTCACCCACCCTGGTCTCAGCCCACAGAGGTAAACCCCCTACTCTCAGTCCATGGAGGCCACTGGTGCTGGGGACATAGAGGCAGGTCAAGACCCTCACCCCTGCTCTGGCCGCCCTTAACTCTTCTCCTTGGTCTGCACCGCTCCTCGCTGTTCCGTACTGCACACCTGTGGCCTTGCTGCACCTTCCCCAGGTGGGTCTCAACTTCACAACACTGCTGTGGATGCACAGGGTGAAGCACCAGAGGATGGCAGTGGAATGGTTGCATGGATGGACAGACGGACAAATGAGTGTTTAGCTCCCCTTGCAGCTTGATCTCCAGGTGATTCCCCTCCTACTCTGTGTCCTCAACTTCAGACCTCTCTTGCTTTCCCCCTTCCTCTTCCCGCTTCTTCTCCCTCTTTTTAGCAGTGACAAAGCCTGTTTCTTTAACCCGTTGGGTCTGTCCACTGCCTTCCCCCGAAGATGGATTGAGGACTGTTTGGGAGATCGAGGTTTTCTGTCTGTCAACAGCTGCAAGGCCCGTGTTAAGACCTCGGCGCCCCGGAGCGGATACCCGCGGGGGTGCGCGGAGCTGCTGCCTGTCACTCGCGGCGGGGACGGGACGGGACGGGACGGGACGGAACGGGAGTCTCGCGGGGGAGATAAAGGGTGCGCGGCGGGCGGGCTGCGCCGCAGATCCCTGCGAAACCCGGAGCAGGGGAAGAGAGGGTTCCCCTCGCAGATAAATCACCTCAGCTGTCCCACCGCCTCTCGCGGCGCTGCGCGGAGAGAGAGCGCAGGCAAGGGAGCGGGCAGGGCTCGTTGCCCGCGTCGCGACTCCGCGCTCGGCTCCGCAGCCCGGCGGGAAGAACCGCACTAATTCGCGTCCCGCGTAGCCGTTTCGGGGCGAGTCCCAGGGCACTCGGAAACCGCTGCCCCACTGGTGGCTCCTTCTGCGCCACCGGCCCCCCAAATATTTATTAAATGCCGGCATTCGTTGCTTTCTAATTAGCGCAGCCCGAATCCGTCTGCTTTGTCTTCCTCGAGACGTTGCTGTTACGCCAGAAACACGCATCAAACAAAGAAAAAAAACCAATGATATTTTAATTAAATTTTCCCCGCGAGCAAGGCGAGGGAAAAATAAAAACCACAACGCAACACACATTCTGAGAGATAATCTCTAATTTCTGCTCTCCTCTGCCCGCTTTGCCCAGGGTTATTCATTCCGATTGCAGCGCTGTTATTTATTTCCGTGTATTTATGTTTCCCGAAAGTTGCACAGTAAAGCTGTTTACGCAAACTGCAGAGGGAACCGTGGCAAAATTTTTGGGAAGGATGTGAAAATGAATGTGATTTGACAATGCCAGGACTACGGCGGAGCTCACATTTAAAATGCAGTCTTCGCTCGAGCGCTTTTGGGTGTGCGTGGAAAAAAAAAAATGTCTATCTAAAAAGAAGGAAAAGGGCACACTTTTGGAATAACGTACTTTCCTTGGTGTTGTCGAGTGGCGGGTTGATGGAAACTCGCTTGTGTTTGCTCCGAGCCAGCCCGGGGAAAGCTGCAGCGCCGGAGCCCCGGCGGCGGGCAGGCAAAGCCGGGGCCGCTCAGGTGCACGGGGCAGCAGGTGGGCTGGACCGGGCCGGTCCAGTCTCCCGCCGATTAGGGTCGCGGAGAGGACTGCTAAAAGGAGAGCGGTGCGAAAACTGAGGGCGAGGAAGGGGGTTGTCATTAATGGGGCGCGAGTTGATCCTCCCCTCGGCGCCCATCCCCTGCCTCCGCGCCCATCCCCTGCCTCCGCCGCTGCGGCGCGGCAGCACCGGGGCACGTGTGGCAGGTGGGGCGCGGGGTCTCGGGGACGGTTCCACCCCGCCCCGGCGGTCCCTCTCAGCCATGGGCCGGAGGCGCGGCGCGGCCGAGCGGAGCCCTTGCCGGGCGCTGCATCAAGCAGAGCGGCCGCCGGCGCCGTTTTGCCACCGCTCAGCCGGGCTGTTTGGATCTGGGCTATTTTTCTTAGCCCTTAAACCAGCCCGGCGGGATCACCGTGCGGCCAATCAGCACGACCTTGGATTTTGACCGCTCTGCAGCGCGCACCGCAGAGAACTGCTTGGTGGTTCCTGCGCTGAAGGGTGAATCAACCAGTGGCAGGATATGCCCTGATGGTCGGGAAACACGCTCGGACGGGTATCGGGAAGCAGAATGAGCATCTTCTTTTTTTTTTTCTCCCTTGTTCTTCCCGAGGGTTTATGTGGAAAAAAAAAAAAAAAAAACCAAGAAAAAAATTCTTTCAAAGTGCGTTGCGAAGCGCACGATTTTATACGATAACACACGAAGTTCCTTAACACAGGGTTTAGGTTCTCTTCGAGGAGTTAACTCGACCCTCGGCTTCGCGGTGCCAGAGGCAGGAGGGGCGGGAGGTGACTGAGCCGAGCCAAGCCCTGCCGCTCCTCACCGGCTCCGTGGCGCTGGAAGCCGCTCTTCGGAGCTGCTTCAAGTGTATCCCTTCATACACGGTTTATAAAAACCGATTCCCATCTGCAAGCAGCTTCTCAGAAGCTAAATAACCTGTTATTATCGGCAAAGTTTACTACTTGCCTTTGGGGTAAAACAAAGGTAACTTTCTAAAAATAAACTTATCCCCGCGGGTGGAAATGAGATTCCGGGAGGCTGCTGATACCTTCCTTGGATTGTCCTAAATGTAACGTTTTGCATAGTCTCTAGCGGCTTCCTGGTCATTAAAATGCCAGGGAATTATTTGTGGGGGTTCAAAGACAAGGGCCTCCGTGCTTGCAGGGGGAGAGAGATACGCATGCTGGATTTTTGAGAGTGAGAAACAGAGACCTTCCTTCAAGCAAGCACTTGCTTTCCTCCTAAATCACTTTACAAACCCAATTCACCTAATCCAGGTGCCACCTGAGCCTCCTCCTCACTAGTACAAAAAATAATTGTGTTGTTTGGGCTCTGGGATGTTTGGCAAGTTATTGATTTTCTAGCTATTGGAAAGGCAGACTGAATGCAATTCAGCAGATGTGAACAGACAGAGCCTGGCTGAGAGATTTCCTCCAGAAAGTAACCTTGCAAGATGCTGAGGTTATTGACTTGGGAGCGGGGAAGGAGGTGTCTGATAATCAGCTCACTCTCTATCTCGCTTACATTTATAGATCAGGGCCTCCTTGTCACTCCTGAAAATGTAATCATGCTGGCAATAAACCCTGAGGGAAGAATGAGCAAGTGTTTTTTCTCAGAGGTTACACAGTGACCTTTGAGTTTCATACTTAAACGAGCCATGATCTTACAGCAAGCTCAGTGCTGGTCTACTGGGTTAAGGTGCCATAGCTGTCCTAGCACATGCAGGACTGGCAGCACATCCCAGGGCCACAGCACAGAGGGGCCCAGGGCACAATGCCCTACTCCGGCTCTGAAACTGCTGCCACAAGGCACAGAGTTCATTTTGAGATATGTGGTTTGTGAGAGGGGAGATATCTGTTTCACTTTGTTTCTCCAGATGGGAAAACTGCACCAGANTTTTTTTTTTTTACAGAAACATTTCCTGTCTTCTTTGCAAAAATGTATTTTATGACCATTTTCTGTGCAGATTTCCCCTTCTCTGGACATTGCACAGAGTAATGCAACACCTTCAATCTGTGGAGCAGATACCTCTTGATTTCTTTATCTCAGAACATGCCTTTGTCTCTCTTCAACCTGTTCTTGCTCTTCAGCAAAAACTCACCTTTTTACAAGCTGTCAAACATAACACTAACAGCTGAGCATTCCTTCGTAGAAAAAACCCCACACATATTTACTTAAAAATCACTTAGTATTTATGGCTCCTTGATTTTTTATTAGCCTTTTAACCATGTCTCTCACTTTAACACTAATCCAGAGGGAAGGGGCTCTCTCCTGTTCCTGTAGCAGATATATCCAAATAGAGGAGGGGAAAAGAGTTGTTTAATCACTTCTAGTACTTCTGATATTTAAGGCCATTTTTGAACAAGTAAAAGACACTACTTCTGTGTGCCCTGTGCTAAAAAAGTATTGTCTCCAAATGCCCTGGTCTATCTGGTGATAAGCAGAATTCAAACAAACAGCACAAAAGGCTGCAAATGCAACTGTTTCTACAATCCCATTCCGCAAAGGAGGCACCGTTTCCCAAGGGACCTTTGTTTAACGAGGAAGAACACAATCAGGAGACGAAAGTTTGGCCCTTTAATACAAAGATGGACCAAGCACTGCAGCTCTCCTTCACTTTCTTTTCTAAACTCAGTTGAGTAACCCCAGCCTGTCCACAGTCTGGCAGGCGAAAGGATAAGTGCAAATAAGTGGTATCCATCTTAAATGGCACAAGTGGTTACTTTGACCAAAAGCTTGACAGACTGAAAGGAATTTCAAAGAGGCCCAAGGCAGCCACGAGAATGGGCAACAGCTTGGGAAATGTTAAACAATGGACACAAGATTTGAAAAACACGTTCACTGATTTGCCTCTTAATTTTCTCTAGTGACTCAGGATGGAAATCTGGACATCACTGTGGATAACACAGTGAAAACCTCTGGTCAAAGGGCAGCATCAGTAAAGGAAGCTAATTAAATATTGGATAGCAAAGGAAAGGGGAGGCAGGCGTGGGAGAAAGATTTACATAAGCTTTGTCATCATGTAGATCAGCGGGAAGCCCCTGTCAGGAATAGAATCTCAAAAAGAAAAGAGCAGAAATAAAATAGCTCAGGGAAAAGCATCACAAGTTTTCAGTGATCTAGGCAATACGTTTGAAAAGACCACGGCTGCTTTCAGGAGTATGGGATAGTCAGAGAATAAAATGAATAAGACAGATGTGTAAAATAAAATGGGTGTAATAGGAGATAGATTAGGAACTTCTTGGCCCTCATGACTTGCATGAGTAATACATAAACAAGACAAGAGGAAATGGAAAAGAGATCTTAGGAATTTTCTGTACAAGAGAGCATTAATTGGTGGAACACTGTCATCAGATGCCATTAAAAGCAAAGTCTAAATGGAATTAAAAGAAAAAACGCAGATGAATACTGAGAGTTATATTTCAAATAACAATTATAATATTTTTACATTATCACATTTGGAAGCAAAGCAAATCTTCATCTCTAAATTAAGTAACTGAATGTTTGGGAAGAAACATGATTAACCTAGAAAGGTTATTTTAGGCCTTTTTTGTGTCTTCCCCAGAAGTAGCTACTACTAGTCATAATTTGAGGTCGAATACTGGATACATCTTGGACTGAGCTAGTATGACCACTCCCACATTTTTAAATCTCTCCTAGAGCAGCTTTCTCCCCTGGACAGCTTTTAGTACTGATTGGTAGCAGCAAGTCTTGAAGAGGATGTCTCATTTACTGTCAGAAAAATATTGAGCCTCCAGATTTTTGAAGATGGGACTAGGAAATTTTGAAAATATTACCCACTGCCTAAATAATAATGTGTAATGTATAAACTGTTACCTCTTTAAGCTATTCAAAATAAGAATCACGAACGTTTGTCCGAGTATTCATATGTGGTAGAGTCAATTTGACTTTCCCTTCCAATTAAAGTAATTGATACAGGAAATCTTTATATTTGTGTTCTAATTTTGGGACTTAGATTTGTTTCTAGTGGAACTAGAAAAGAGTGCAAGCATGAAACACTAAATTTCTTTAAAACTACATAGAGAAAATTCACAGCCTTATTTTTGTTCTTTGACTTTTAGTAAGAATAATTTTAATTTACCACACCTGGGCAGCTTACACACTATCAGGTAGTGCTTGTTTTTCTGGTGTTCCAAGCACTCCGGACAAATATAGTGACTTAACAAAATAAAACAAACAAACAACTACAACACCAACCAACTCTCAAATTAAATAAACCCAGGAGCAACCACTGACACTGACCAAGTGCCCTTACAGATCTGCAACACTATTTCTTTTTCCTTCCAAACACCCACCTATTCTAGAATAGAGAGAAGAAGAGTAGGAGGGTTCTACTCTGAAAGAAAATACCATCAATAAATTCGGGCTATTTGAAGCTTAGAAGGAAAATAAGCAGCAAAGTTCCTGGACTCTAATAGAGTTATTTCTCCCTCAGTACAGACTAAGCTTCATTACCAATTTCTCTGCTAACTGAAATTCCTTAATTACTCTACCACTTTGAATCAAGTACTTTCAATATGGGATTGCTGAAACAGGTTACAAACCTGAAAGTAACCATACTTGCAATCACTGGGACACGGTGGAGTGCCTTACAAAGAAATCTTATTTACCTTGTACAGAAAAAGTAAGGCACAATATCCTGCCCAAGCTTACAGGAAGTCTGTCTAGTTCAGGAAGAGAAAGGTCTTCCCTAATTCCTGTTGGGGAACACCACCTTTCCACACTGTATTTAACCCAGACCACTCACCTCACACACCACTACACTTTTGTCCTTATCAGTTGTTATTATGGCTGAAAGACCAAAAAGGGTGTAGACTGCCCCAAAGCACTTTTCCTTCACTTCTTTTTTTTTTTTCTTTCAGAACAGGACACCATTTAGACTCATGAATACCATAAATATAAATAACCTCAGAACGACGTAAATTCCACAATTTGCAAGAGTTTAGAAACAAAAATGTTGCCAGGTATACATTTTAATTCATCCTTTCCTCTGTTTTTCACTTATAAACATTGGTAAATTAGAATATTGTGAAAACTACATGAAGGGAAAGCTTTGAATTTGTTCATCCCTCCCTTCACTGCTCAGCACCACGGAAGATATTCTTTGTGTACCTTGACATGCAAACGCAATTTGGTTGCCTCCGATTATTCTGATATTGATTATTAAAATGCTTCTTGTGCTAGGCAGCGTTCCTCCCTGTAATTTTGAGGATAGAAAACTATTTAGCTAGTTGATTTTAAAAATGTGTTTCACTTGTTTGAGACCACTTTTTCATATTAAAAAAAATCAACAAAAATGTTGCCCAATTTACTTCAAACATCATATACATTTGATGCATGCTTTACTTGATGTTCCTTTTAGTCTAGACCTTTGTCACATGCAACTGATGTTGTTTAATTGCACATATTTAAATTAAAATGTCCTGGGATGAAAGTGTGCCAACAAGTAAATAAATCTGCCTCTTTTTAAAATAAAAACGAAAAAGCATAGTTCCTTCCTCTCACTTTCTGTAGTTTCTGCCCTTTTCCTTTTGTTTTCCAAGCATTCGAAGGTAAAAGAGCTTGATAAAAATTTAGAGGTGAGAGCAGGAGGCCAGGGAGGAGAAGTCAGATAACATTATTCCAGGCCCTTGCTCTGTTTTGTTAAGAAAGGTTTAATCTTTGGGCAGCATCAGAAGATAGGCCTGAGTGACTGCCTGATGATCTCTTCACTCTCTCTTCTTTTATCTGAATCTTTATCTTGACTCTTTTCAGGGATGGTATCTCACTATTCTTATTTGTTAAATTAGGCTATTGTTTCCCTGTATTTCACTTCTCGTAAAATGTTTTCTTTCCTAACTTCAGACCATTGTTCCTGGGTAGTGAGCATGGGTAGTGGAGAGGGAGTTCGAGGAGGGAACTATGTAACTGGGGGCAGATTCTGCCGTATTTTGCCAGTTAACAGTAGCTTGTGGTTGAGTACTCTCTAGTAGAAAAAACATGAATGAAAGGGGTCAAAATCGGCCTTGCACTTGAATTGGAAAATGAGGAAAGATAATTAATGTTATGTAGTATGAAATAGTCTCAAATGGAAATTTAATTTTCAAGTTAGCAAATAACCAGAATTACAGGCCATGAATTGGGTGCTTTTTGAGAGAGCGTTTGTTCACAGTCTGATATATTAGTACTTCTTTTTGCTTCATGATAAACACTAAAAAAAGGAAGAAACGCAAATGGAAATGTCATGGTCAGTTTTGTTCCATTTAACAGTGAGTTTTAAAGCTAATGGTTGTAGTTCAGAAATAGAAACCTCGGGACAGGATACTAAAACATTTTGGGAGAGCAGGCTGAGGTATGGAGGAACCAAACACAAGTAGATGCCAGTGTCTGTGCAGCCTGATTGTTGTCACTGGCATCCGTCAAGCTTCAAGAAAACCCAAGGGATTGCCGATGAGCTTGTGACAAGGGCTTGGGTGAAGGTGGTTACAGGCCAGCTCATTAAAGACGATGAACATGTGTTTGCTAGGTTGGATGACTGTTGAGAGAAGGCCAGAGTGAAAGAGCTTACACAAAAGCAAGGACATAGTGCCAGTTGACTCACTCAGCACAAGGTTGTCTCTGCACAGAGCACGTGAAACCATAACTAGTGAAGTAAGTGCCACTATGTCTTTTGCGAGCTGTTGGGAGCTACAAGTTCCATTATGTGGTTAATGACCACCTGCCCACAAGTATCATGCAGGTGATGGGTATTTCACAGGAGGAACATGGAGAACTTCTTTGGAGAAGGTTCTTACTCTTTTCTGATTCTCTTCCCTCCAAATTGAATGGCATCAACATTTAGACCAGATGTATGCATCTCATACTTCATACAGGAGGGTCATGCCCATGAGAGTAGGGTGCCTACAGTAAAAGAGGGGAGCAAGACAGAAGTTGTTTTCCTTTTTAATTGTTCTTTCAAAATGAAGTGAGGCAATGGCATATGATATGCTTGTATCAAGCACGCCTCCAGCCCTGGAAGTGTTTATTCTAAGCTCAAAAATAATGCTGCTGCATCAGATCAGATCCATCTCTGGTGTCATTGTGGGACACTGGATTTGCTGTTGGTCAGGTACTGAGCCATCCGTGCCAGTAGGTGTGGGTGCAGAGTGTTTTGGTGGGAAACGTGAAGAGGCCCCACAGAGGCACCATCATGTTCATGACCAGCCACTGGCGATCGCCAGAGACCCTCCCCAGGCAAGGCATGGTGCCGGCTCTCCAGTGGGATTTTCACCAACCCCTTTAGACAAATTGTCAGAAGGGATCAAGCACGTCGAGGAGAGATGGGATGCACGCGGGATCAATCCCACCAGAAAACAGAGAAAACACCCCTGCCTGTGGCTCTCAACCATCCCGCTCCTACCAGTCCCCCTGCCACACTCCTCTGCTGCTTGCCCAGACCGAAGTTCGCAGGGACGCGGCTATATTTGCATTATTCTCCTTTTTTTTCCCTACTTAAAACGCGAAAGGAAGGCTGACACGAGCAGAGCCGCTCCTGAAGCCAGCCCCCCTCCGCCGCTGTAGCGGGCCCAGGGGCGGCTCCGCTCCCTGACAGGGGACGCGGAGCGGGCTGAGCTCCGGGCCATGACCCCTCCGGGGCCGGGGAAGTCGCGGAGCAGTGGATGAACCACTCTCTGCGAGGGCTCCTGTTAGGCGCCGTGGCCCCCCGGGAGCCCCTTGGCGGGGCCAAAGTGAAAGTGAAGCAACTCCCGAAACCCTTTGGGGGTGGCGGCAGGAGCCATGTGACAGCCGGGAAGCAGCCCGGCCGCACGGACGGCGAATAACGGGAGGCGGGGGGTGCGGGTGGATGATTGCTAAGGGCTGCGGTGCCCCCTCCCCGCCCGCCGCGGCAGAGGCGCCCAGGGGCCCTGCGCCGCCTCCCCGTTCCCTTCCCTTCCCTCCCCCCCACTCCCGCAGTCCCGCACCTCCGGCATCTCCCTCCGCGGGCGCACTCGCGCCCGTCCCTGGAGGCCAGGCAAGGCCGGCCCGGGCAGGACAGGGCAGGCTGCTCCCCCTCCCCTCCTCCCTTCTCCTCTGCCGCGTCCCCCTCAGGCGGGGCAGGGCAGGGAAGGGCAGAAGCGCGCCCCGCAGCGCTGCCCCCGGGAGGGCAGACTGTCCTCGCCGGCATGGTCACGGTGGCTTATTAGGGTGGTCGTCTCTCTCCCTTTTTGTTCTTTTAACTGTTGTTTTCGATTTTCCTCCTCGCCGCCGCCGCCGCGGCTGTCACTCCTCTCACGGTTGCTCTTACCACCGCTCTTCCCGGGGCTCCCGGCGCGGCCCTGCCCCGCCGCCCTTTCGTGCCCGGCGGGATGCTGCGAGGGGCCGGCGGCCGGCGGGCGCGGCCGGCCCGCTGTGCCCGGGGGCAGCGGCNCGGGCGAGCGAGGTGCTGGCGCGGAGCCGCCTGCCCCTGGAGCAGCCCCGCTCCTCGCCCGCGCCTCCGTGGCTGGCCGGGTTTGTCCCTTCCTTTGTTTTATTTAGGCTGTCTGTAAAAACTTGTTATCACTATCACCCAAAAGAACACCCCCTCCCTTCTCCCCATCCCCCAGTCGAGACCTGCGGGGTCCCGGACCGTTCCTGCATCGCCACTTGCTTTGAGTCTCCCCGTTCCTGCCCGGTATTAAATTGTCTCACGCAGCGTATCATCCCTCTCTCCAGCCTGCT
>VXBA01005701.1:0-22338 GCA_013399895.1 Serilophus lunatus | reverse complement strand
CCCCGCTGCTGGGAGTTCCGCGCTTCCACCTTTCTGCCTACTTTGATTTTATTTTCTCTTCCCGCCTCCCCTTGGTTTCTAAGGGACTCCCCTCCAACCTGTCTGTAGGTATGTTTGTGTAACCTGACACTGAGAGTAGCTGTCTGCCGAGGAATTAACTCAGCAACCCCCCAAAGCTTAGTTTGCATTCAATAGAGGTGTTTGTTTTTCAGGTTTAAACCTCCAGACGGGTCGAAGAAACCTCCCGAAAGGAACCACTTGGCAAATTTTGCTTCCTCCCTTGAAATCCCACTGGACGCGGAGCAGGTGGGGGATCGGGAGGGGAGAATTTTGGGGGGTGGGAGGGGTGGTGGGATGGAGAGTGACCGGGGGCTAAGTGATGTGGGAAGGAGGGGAAAAAGGCTTTAAAGTTGGTAGAGTGGAGTCACGCTTTCCCCCTTCCTCTCCTCTGAGAAGGATAGCTCAAGACTCTTGCTCTCTTTCGTTAAAAATAAATACTACAGCAGTTGGCAAATTTTGTAGTTTTAGAGAAGTGGATTCTCTCCAGGATTAACGTAAAAAATGTTGATGTTTGAGGAACTGCTCTTGCTCAACCCGTAAATAAAGTAGAGATGTTGACAGTTTGTCTAGCCTCTGGTAAACGAGAACAAAAAAAATTTCATTTCTTGAAGGGCATCAATAATTGTGAGGAGGTTGGGAGGGAGAGGAAGGAGTTTAACTATTAACCTTTATCTGGGATCATAAATGATTCATGTTTCTGAAGCTTCTTTTATGCATTTGCTTTTCTGTTTTCTCCCGTCTTTATTTCATTGGAGATGGTGAAAGGTAAATGAAAATGATGATGCTGGCATTAATTGGACAAGCAGGCGATTTTATGGCTCACCAGTAAAAAGAAAAAATACCACGAGAANGCGCCGGCAAAGCAGCGTGACTGGCTGCGAGTTGTGCTCTTACTTTAGGGGGTTTTGGATTTGTGTTTCCAGATCATTCACTGGAAGACGCCGAAGTACAGTTTGTGGAAGGTAAGAGAGCCTTTTCCCCAACACTTATATCCAATCCACGTGTGCTGTGCATACCTGGGTGTTTGCTTATCGCTCAGGCCCGCAGTGCCAGCACACTCGTGCTGGGAAGTGAGAAATAGGAAATGTTGAGCTATTGCTGGCCACGGTATGGATATCGGAAAGCACAGCATTTTTTAGCGGGCAGATAAGCTGCTTTTATGCACTGAGATGCTTGTTAAGCTCATGGATTCCTCCCTTCCAAAAAAAGGGATAGCCTTTCTTTTCTTAATCAGGACATAGCTTAGGAAAACAGGAGGCAAAGAGTATATATAATGAAAAAGTTTCTGTTCTGACCGTTTTCTACACGTGGAAGTAATGTGCCTAACTTAACATATAGGTTGTTTCCAACAAACATGTTAGTATTAATTTTGGTACGAATTAGGAAAAAAAATAATCCTTGTACCTTCTTAATTGCATCTTTCCCAAAAGTAGTGTTATGTTATTTTGTGGCATGGTTCTTTCCAGAAGTGAAATAGAATGACTTACTACTTTTGAAAATAAACTGTCTCCAGCTACCAGAACTTCTCTCCTTTCTACAGGTTTAATGAAGTGAAAGCAGGAGACCCTGGGAAGCAGACAAGGGTGGGAGAGATATGGGATCATAAAATTTGGCAGAGCAAGTGATTGAGGGGGATGTCTTTGTTTGTCAGCATCACAGTTACAAGTAAAATATGCTTGTAAAATGCAAGTTTAAGTAATTTCAAATGAAAATTGAAAAAATACTTTCCCACTATTTTTTTTTCCTTAGGAAGAACAGTCTTTCACTTGTTTGTCATTATTTTATCGTTCTCTTGTCTAGGAGTCAAAAATGCAAAGACTGAGTAATACTGCTTTTTCTCATGAATTACTATAAAAATCTGTACAGCACACTCAGTTTTGAGGGAGTTCCTCTTCTCCCCCTTTCAGTGAATCCCTGCCAGCAACAAGTGTGTTGATATACTGATGTGAAGGACTTGGGCACGATGCCAATTCAAGCAATTTAAATGACATGGTTAATAGTGTCTCTACTGTCCTTATCACACAGTAGTTGCCTTTAATAAACTCAGTGACTTCCAAGTGATAATCATGGATGACAAATTAACTGTAGTTCTAGCTCTCATGTTCAGCTTAACTCCCTTTTGCACTGAGTGATAAATATGAAATGTTAATTCCAGATGGACTATAAGAACTTGCAAAATATACCTCTCTTCTTTAGATATGTGATTTCTTTCAGGCAAATAAAAGCCAAATAGATTATCTGAAAGAATTTCTAAAGCTGAAGTGTTCCCATGGATTGTATTGCTAGCACTATATTTTTCTTACAGTTTATCCATAATAGTAAATGTATATGGGACACTGCATCCTTCAAATGAATCCTTGTCAAACACTTCAGAAGAGGACATAATTTTACATAAATTAGGTAAACTAGTATAATATGTCTAACATTAAAACACACTGTAACTTCTGTAAGGCATATCGGATGGAAGTGAAAAAGATTGTTCCCTCAATTTCAATTTGAAACAAGTACCCTTTAAAAAGCAGCAAATACAATTTCAGAAGTAGGCACACTGGTAAACAGCTGTTTCACAGTGGGAGTTTTAAGGTTCTTTGAGTACCTCTGATACTCATACTGACTTTTCCCTTTGTTAAATTAAAAGATAACATAGAACTACACAAGAAGAGGCAGAGGAATACAATTTACAATGTAAATACAAATTGCATGTATGATTGCTTAGTTTATTATTTGGGGATTTTTGAAAAGTTTGATCCTAAAATATCATTGTTAGATCTCATCTTCCTGATTTTCAAACATGCTAAACCTTACCAAAAGCCGTAGAAATGCTCATGTTCTCAGCAAGTTAAAAGCTTGCTAAAGCTCCTACTACTACTATGTTTCATGTCTTGTGACTGAAATACAGTGCTGTGTGCTTAACTGATAAGTTTGGAAATGCTTTTCTTAATGGTCAAGATTGTGTTTTTGAAAATGAATACATGCATGCAGATTGTCATCACAGAATTTTTTTTTTTGTGGCTTTGTTTGCAAAATTCATCCCTTTGAGACGAGTGAAAATTAATACGATTCTACCTATGTCTTAAAAGTAACAATAGGTAAATAATAGTACTTTCTTAAAAGCCTTGTACAAATGAAGAAGTCTAACTTTGTGTTGCAAATCATATTACAGTCACAATGAAGGTTAAAATTGAAGTGCTAGATTCTGTCAAAGTGAAAGACCCTACCTGAGATTGTGCTGAAATGCTACCATGAAATGCCTGTGGCCCGGAAAATGGGGCAAAGAAAGGAATGTGCCTTTATGTATATATTGATTGTATAATAGATACATTAATTTCAGTCATTCCTTAGCAGTATGGATTTGCCCTTTTCATTAAAACTAAATATTTGTCATTTCCACGTAACATTTGGAAAGCTATTTGAAGATGAGAAGGCATAGTATTTCTAGAAATGCTTTTTAATAGTTGATAGATCACTCCTCCTTTCTGGATGCTCTGAAATTATGATAGTGGCTCTGATACTCAGGATGTAATGTTAAAGGTGATCTTCATTGTTAAGCATTATAATTTATGAATTTTTTTTTCCCCTGACACTCTCCTCAAACCTGATAGCTTTTTCAGTTCCACAGTTGGCCTTATGTTCCGCTTTTCTTTTTCCTTTGAAGGCTGGGCAGAATTCTTGTCAGGGTTTGCAGTTGTACTACTCTGTGTAGGACTGAGTGTCTCTGCTTGAAACCATATGGATGTAACTCTTCCAGAATTGTTGCCATGCCACCATTCCTGATTCCACTCTTATTAAACCAAATGCTAAGGATCACTTTATTAACAGTGTACCACATTAAAAATCCCATGCTAAACACCATATACTTGAAAAAATACATTTTGAAAGATAAGGCCTCAAAGGCTTGGGTTTTTCTGGGTGGGGCTTTTTGTTTGTTTTTTTGTGGTTTTTTGCTTTTGTTTCGGGTTTGGGTTTTTTTGCAAAAACTTGGAACATTAAGTGCACAGAAAAAGTGTTTTGTTTCAGAAAGATTTACAAATGTAGTGTATCTGAACCTTTTATCTCTAAAATATCTTTATATTTTATCTTCCCTTATTTGCCATATTCATCACTTAAGCCCTGAAATTGCTGACATGCATAATGAGCACCATCTTACTTCAGTGACTTCAGTCACAGTAGTAAGTGGAATAATTTTCAGTAAAGCAGTGCCCTGTGTTTGCAGAATGGACTAGCCCATGTCTTTAAGCTCAGCAGGGCAGGGAATTGTCTTCGAAGTATTTTCTGTAAAGTGCCTGGCATGTATGTGTGTGCCAAAAAATGATAAGTAATAACAAACTGTAGCTGGCAATTTTTACAGGATAATAATAATAGTTTTGGAATTTGCTTATAGGGTGCTTTCTAGCAAAAAAGGATAATTGCCAGAGTGGTTTCCAGCTGGGAGGAGATGTGCTCTGATGGCAAGAGAAACTTCTAATACAAATAAAATGCACATTCAATCGATAGTATCTTCTATAAAGCCGTTGGGCCAGAATATCAAGTGGTGTAAATCAGTGTGTCTCCACTCCAGTCTGTACAGACATGACTGACTTGGGCCAGATGATGCGAGTGTCCTTTTTGGCTTTAACAGTTTTCCTTTAATCTTCTTGCTGCTTAAACTTTTACTATGATCTGCCCACATTCCAGAAGTGTGGAAGGATGATGGTTTTCTTACTTTCCTGCTCTTTGTAAGCTTTTGGAGGCTTTTATTTTCTGTAATGGTGTGTGCTTTATTAATTATATATGCTCTAGTGTCCCCTTCAAGCCCGTGAAGGTAGCTGCCCTCCTCAAAATCACACCTGTCATTATGTTCAGAAAAACTCCAGTCTCATCTAGCTTGCCAGATGTTGGTGCATTGTAAATAGCTTCCTGATCATTCCATATTTGTAATTAAAGGTTTGTAAATGCTGTTTTTAGTAACCCTCTTATTAACAATTTCTGCCATGAAAAAGTTCTGAAATATTATCCCCCACATTTATTTCCCAAAATAATTTTATTTTGCCTGTCAAGGGTCCTAATATTTCAGTTACTAAACTGCATCATTCATATGAAGTAATTGAAAATGCTGAGTGTGTGCATCTTGTGTGGTGGGATGACTCCAGCAGTATTTAGGCAGAAGAGAGGAGAAATAAAAATAGTTTTTCTTTTTCTTCCAAGCCTCTAATAAACATTTTTGAAGGCAGTGTTAGTAAACTAATTCTTGTTAGACGTGGGAAAACTGTGTTTGAGTACAGAGTCAGTCATTTTCAAATGTTCAAACTAAGTCTTGTGGTTTCCCATTGAAGTATCATACAATTTTTAGAATTTCAGCAAAAATATTTTTAACAAAACTTCCTTTAGTAAGTCGTATAGAAAAGTAATCAAGTTTCTTAAATGACTTTCCAAAATTATGACTTTGAAAAAAGATGAGATACTTGTGAGTGTGTGTGAGATTTGAAAGCAACAGAGAAATCATAAATCCTAAAACACATAGGCACACAAGTGCGCTCTGAGAATGGTATTAATTGCCTAATCATACGTTTTTGCTCAAACTTCTTCTCACACTATGTCCAGTTTTTCCTGATCTTTCTAAACTAATAATATCTTCACTAAAAAAGAAAGTAATAAGATGAAAATATTGTGCCCAGATGCTGTACTGCAGAAGGTCGCATACAAGTCTGTAGAACCTGATACAGAGTAGATTCTGTAAGTGGAAAGGAGCATAATCCATTTCCTTTGAACTGACTGGAAAGTTACTTTCCTCTTTCCAGCTTGCCAGTTCTTCCATAGCTGTAAAGGACCATAATAACCAAACCTTTCACCAAGATTTTATTAAAGCAGGAAATATATGTAATTACAACATTTCAAGAGACTTCAATAAAGATAGAAAACCAATAATGTATGCAATAATTTTAGTTTTTACAGGCACTCAGTTGTCTATTTCCTTTTCCTTTGTAGTTAGGAAAAACTTTGGATGGAAATGTGGCTCTAAAAGGACAAGCATTGATGCCAAAAAAATAAAGTGTGTTTCAGAGCTTGATTTTTTTTTCTATTGGTGATGCTGTCTTTGCAGAAAGTGAAAATATTCGAGCAGAACTCTAAACTGGACTGTAAGGCTGCAAGAGTGAGCCATTTTCAAAAGTGTGCGTCTCTTCAATATGCTTCCATCTTGTACAAGAAGGCACGTTTTCACCCTTGTTTTTGTATCTGTTTTATTGTCAGAAACATTTTGCAGGTCTTAAATTAGTCCTTGTGGGACATCAGCTCCAGCTGAGCTATGACAGCTAATAGCAGCTGAATATCTGAGATAATACTGACTTGAGAGCCTGGTCCTGCTAATGTAAAATTGTTAGATTTCATAGATAGCATGTTACAGCAAGGAAAATTGAACGTCTAGATATTCATCCAATAATTTCTTCAAAATATAGATTTATAAAATGCTTTCAGATGAGAGGGAAGTCCTGTTATTTCACTGATTTTAGTGGTTTTCTTAAACTTCCGTATGGTATCTACAAACTGCAGCTAGTGATGAAGAATTGAATGCCATAAACTTGCATGATAGATTGCTATGTCGAATGTTGTTGTTGGGGTTGCAAATACTTCATGGGAATTGCAATTATAGCTAAAATAAAATAATTTCACAGTTCAGATTTCTGTTATGTATTTTCAAATAGGTTTTTTCCCCCCTACCTTCTTAATCAAATTGCAGGAGCATACAAAAAATGAGGTGGATGTTGGGAGGTGATTTAGAAAAGGTAGAAAAGAGAATTCTTTTCTAAGTGAACGGTAATGCTAGAAATTAGTGGAGGTTTATGTGCTTTGTTCCCTAAGAGCAAAACACACTCAAAAAGGGTTTTTTTAGTTTAAAAATTTTATAAGTCTTATAAAACAGTGGAAGAAATTATATTTTGTGTCTTGCTTTTATCTTCTTGTGAGGATTTTTTAAGGCTAGATCTCAGAGGCTTTTGTATACCAACCTAACTGATGCAGTAATTCTGTATTAACTACAGATCACTCCTGGCCAGTCACAAAACCTCTGCATGATGTCAGCTCATGTAACATTTTTGTTTATAAGCAGTTTCAATAATGTATTTGATACACAACGTTGAATAACAGAACACTGGAGAGTTTGGCAGATTGGGTGTTTTATCCTTCTGCCCTTACTCTGTAGTAGTTTTGGGTGAGTTAAGCATCCAGTTATATGAATCTGCAGCGGGAGGGGAACACATGGGACAGTTCAGACAGAAAGTTGTTCGCGTGGGAGTGTTTGCAAGAGCAGAGCCTTGTACTGCAAGTTGGCTCTTCTGATTTTAAAATGAAAGCATGTTAACCTATAATCTCAAAACTAGTTACTCCTAGTTTAAATACACATTGACAGACTCCTAAAGTGTTCTAAGTGCTTTTCTGCTGTGACTTCCTATGTTGAGGAATGAAATAAATCTATCCCAGTGAAATTAACAAAAAATCTGATCAAAGCAATTGTTAGAAATTACACTATTTGATAAGATCATCTACTGAAAATAAAGGGGGAAATGAGATCTGACAGAGGTAAAACCAGGTAAATAGCTTTCAGCTCGGCTTTTGTTATTCAAGAAGAAAGAGAAACAATAGGTGCTGTTTAGAGTCAGGAGCTGCCCTTCTAACCTCTGCTGCTCTTAAAATGCCTGAAGGTTATTGCACGGTTCATGGTGGCTTTTATGCTTGCAGTTCAACTTTTAATTTTCTAACAAAAGGAGATGCAGTACCAGCCTGCTGATAAACACTGTGCAGAACAGAGAGAAAAATGGAAAAATTCCTCGTGCTTGTTTCCCCCTTTCCAGTTACTGAAGTATATGGTCATATTTTAACAGAAGAGCACTTCCTCCTATGTTAAGCTGCCAAAGCAGGAGATAGACTTTTTAGAAGTGGGAACGTTATTTCTATGAGGATGGGATGTGATTTTGCATTCAGTAACCCCAGCCCAGACAAATGTTTTGTTGCATGCTGTTATGGGGAGTGATCCAAAGATCCGCAGCGGCTGTGGAATCTACTGAAATCTGTTTCAACAAGATACTCAGTTCTTGCTGAAAATTTTTGCTGGCAAAACCGAATTGACTTAGACTTAAATCCAGCCTTCTCAGCATCAAAACCCCAGCTACCTGGCCTAGAAGTGTTCCTGCTGAGCATGAGAAGTTCCATTTCTCTGCTATCTGTAAAGCAATGCACAGTGTAAGTAATACAGGCAAACCTCATCCAGCACTTTGGCCCTGTCCTTACATGTGCTGCTTGAATTTGTTGACGTGATCATTGCTGGTGTTTAGAATACCGTGCTTGCTGTGACGCTTTGTACTCAGACACCAATGCGATCCGAAGAGAGAAGGGGTCAACTTCTGAAGGTATTGTTTTCAAGTACAGCTGAAAGTAATGGAATGTAACAGTTTTAGGAATGTACACCTGTGAGTATATAATAAGAGAGTATCTGTTTGTGTATTTTCACCGCTGACATTCAGATCAAAGGTCCCCTAGGTGGTGGTGGCATAAGAAAAAGGGAAAGGGGCCACATGTCTCGCCAACTCTGACCTGTCGTCCGTCCTGCCTGTTGTTTGCGAGTTTTCACTAGAAAATCAGTCACAAACCTGTTCTGATGAGATGACTTACTTTCAGGGGATCACTTACTACACAGGAGTGTGTAGCTGAAAAAGCAGCAGTGATTTAAAAGAAAAAACACTATCAGAATATGCTACCACTTAAATATCAAAACTAATGGCCAATCTTGCATTGGATGGTGCTGGGATATTGTCACGAGGACTTAAAAAAATATTGTGTTTAACTAATCATCAATTTCAGCCTTCTCATTAAATAGCTTTTATTTTCTCACATGGGCAATTTAAGAAGACCTGGGCAAAACAATGACACCTGTTAAATTTTCTTCTGCTGTTAAGCATAGTTAAAAAATAGATTTAATTTTAAATATGCAGAATAAGTAGAACTGTGCATGCTTTCTTTTTATGCAGGTTATGTGGGATGTGTGCTGGTACATATTTGTGTCATAATAATATATTCTGTTGCTCCTGGCAGTAATTTTCTTCTTCTTTATTAAAATTTGCTTAAATCAGAAATACTATAATTCTACTTAATACTTATTATTATTAATTTAGAGAGGTTTTTACTGTCAATTTTTTGCTTGTTTCTGTGACACATCTGCCTTGATTCCTATATAAAAGAGGCATTTTAGAGGAGAGTCAAAACTACGCTGATGTTACTTATCGTTTTGCTTTAGTGCTGGGGCTTTGTCAGCAATGGGGAATTTCAGGAAGAATTTTCCATTGACTCAAGGAAGCCAGCAGCAGAACTGTGAGAATTTTACATGGAAATCTGAGTGTAGACATGGCCTGAGGGAAACTACTTGTGATTCTGAGGGCATTTTTGGTAAGAAGTAGTAACTCAGGAGTGTTGAGTAACTGTGGTCATCAAGAACTTAGCTCAATGTGCATGAGACCTCTTGCAATCTTTTTTCAACATGTGGAAAGTTACTAGCATTTTGATGATACACATTTTCCTCTTTCCCTGTGGGCTGTGCAGCTCCAGTTTGCTCTGGATGAATTCCTGGGGCACATTGTTTGCTTTCTGTACTCAGGCCTAGGAAATCAGTACCTTACTAGGCGATAAAGACTGTTGTTTGGACAGTTTGATTTAATATATTACTTCTGAGATACAGAGTCAGATCGAGTCCTTACTTTGCTTTATTCAGATTTATTCCGCAGAAAATCACAGGCTGGGTATAATTTGCAAATGTTTGCTTTAGTTGCACAGTTTTCACAGTGTGTTCTCCCAGTCGAAGGGTGGGGAAAATATGCAATAAAGCCTGTGACAGCATGTCACACAACTCTTGGCCACATGGTTTTGTTTTATTTTTTTTTCTGTTGGCAGGCACTAAAGGGAGTGTTAATTCATGGCCTGCTAATTTTACTTAGGAGGTCTCTTCAGCCATCGGTGCAAAAAAACGGGTTACCAACCTTGCTATTGCCTATGGCAGCTGTGGGACAACAGCAGCATATGCTGCTATGATCACAAGGCTGGAGTACTGTAATTCCCTCACAGTAATGCCTTCAGCCCAGCTTCTCCTTTGCTTGTCCATTGCATCTTTCAGAAGCAGTGTGGTTGCTTGTTGGCTGGCGGTACTGCATGTTTGCTGTGTTACCACTCTATTTTTGGGGGGTTGGTCAGCTATGAAGTAGTGATGACTTTAAGGTTGCAGTGCTGCTATACGCATTTCATAGCTATGTGGTAGGACCTAGTTACCGTAAAGATTGCTTCCTGAAGGATGTTTGCCTTCGGATGATACCCTGCCTAATTTTCCCACCATTTCATTGACAATGAGCAGGGATGGTGAAATGTTTACCTACTGGACCCTGCCCCAGGCCTTCAGCTTTACCTTTAGTCCATCTTCGGTCATTTGGCCAAAGTGGCATTGTTCCAGAAGGCGCAAGTCCACAAAAACTTAAGCTCCCTCTTCCAGTTCTTGCCTTCTCCCTCTCTCTGGAGCTGGCTCACAACTGATCTTGTACGTGCCACCATACAGCCCTCAACCTGCAAACTAAGCCACAGAAAGTGAAGAAGTTTTCTGCAGGATCATCTTCATAAACTGCCTTTTCACACATTCCATCACTAGCAGCAAAGATGTGGTGGAGCAGAGAGCCTGGATAGGGGTGAATGATAGCACAGCCCCTAGCGTCAACACAATTTGGTTACCTTTAATGAGTTGTAAAAATGCAGCTCTTTCCTAGCACTGCAGCTACTGCATGTCTTTCTAAGCATGAAGGCCTTTTCATTGTTTTATAACATGTCTGGACACATGAGAGAGAGCAAGAGAAAAGCTAGAGACATTGTTAGGCATCACTGTTAAAGAGACTGAGAGGTGTTTGTTTTAAATGTTGTCAAAATCCTTGTGGATGCCTCTGCTGAGAGCTGGTCCATACTGTCATATCGTTTTTCTTAATATTTCAAAATAATATATCAGCATAACAATTTGCAAACTGAAAACTCTACCACTTTAACTTAAACCCAAGGAACAAGGGTGCAGTCTGTATGCTTCTCTAGTTCCTGCTTTCTGCAAAAAACTTGGCAATACCATAACAGGCATTATTGACTGAGGCAAGGGTTCTTTTTACCATATTTATGTAATTTTTTTTTTGAGAAAATGCCAGTCACTGTACTTCATACTTTAGGTGGTTAGCCAGTGGAAGAAGATTAGTTTGTTGATATTTAGCTTGCTAAAGATAATAAAACATGTTCTGCTTATACTTTTACCTTTCAAATATCAGAACTTTTTATCTTCCTTTTTTTCTGCCCTAAAACAAGGCTAAAGAACTAAAATAGGAGCTGTCTGAGTCTGAAATTGGAAATAATATATCTTACGAATTTTCATATTTTGGTAATAAGCTGAAATGTTGAAAACAAAACCTGAATGTGCACATGTGTAACTTAAAAAAAAGAACAAGAAAAGTTTGATAAAAATACTTTGTCCTGCCAGTTGCTGAAGTTTTCATCTCTTGATTTATGCCATGTTGGAAAAAAAAAAAAGAAAAAGCTAAACAAGAGAGAAAGGTGAGTTTTGATACAAAAATAAAGGTAGCAACACATTGAATACCTTCTGTCTTCAGGATAATGTTAAAATGAGTGTAAGTTTTATCCTCGGGGAGGCTTTGTCGTGTTACAATGATTCACAGGATAAAGTGATTTTTATGTCTTTTTTTCTCTCATATTTAAGTGGGATTTCTGTCAGACAAACAAAGTAACACACACTCAAAGACTCTTTCTGCCTCATTTAAACACCCCACTTTATCAAAACTCCATTTCCCTGAGTGATGGATCTTGGCTCTGGATGGGAGAATGAAGTATTCAATTACCTTATTTTCATGTGCTAATGAAGCAGAATGTGGCTTTAGGGGTTTTCTTTTCAGCAAGGTAGCCTGTTTGGTTATGCACATGCCGCCTTCTTATGTTTCCATCCCCATCCCTGCCTACACTCAAGCAGTGGTCTTAATGGGCAACTGGGGCTAATCTGTCTGCCTGACAGCAAGCCTTGGCCTTCTTCAGCCCAGCAGGAGTAGCCCTGGCCTGTAATTAGCGGAGCCATCAAGCCAAACTGTTTGGCTCGAAATTATTTCTTTTGGCACCTCTTGCCACAACTTTATATGCTGAAAATCCGTTAAGGGTTTTTTGTTGGGTTTTTTTTTTTCCTCCTCAGTTTTACTTTGCAACACTGAGTGCCGATGTGGGCTCAGTTTGCACGGCAGCTGTCCTCAAATGGGAAACGTACAGCTTTTAAGTGTTTGCCATTGTTTGTTCAACTGAGTTTAAAAGTTCAGGTACATTTTTGACTGAGAGTCAGATGGTAAAGGGAAGTATTTTTTAATAGCAATGTCATGCTGATGATGAGGAAAGGCATGTATTCAGCTCACTCCACTTCTCGGTACTGTCACACCCTCCTCTAGCATCCTCAGCTTTACTTCCGTGGAGAGGTACTGGTTTAATGAGTGGGATCAGTCATCCCTTGATGCTAAGCTTTTACTTAGTGCTTGGCTGAAATAGGACATAAGCGTTCAATAATAGCTCCTTAGCCGCAGCTGCATGTCCATTTAACACTGTATAATGAAAATTAACATATTTGGGGGGATTTCTTAGCAACTGTATGCTAGGAATTACTGTATCAACTTCACCACAATGGATGATGGAGGGAAATAACCATCCAGGAGTTACTCACCGCCAGTTACAAAGCTGAGGAATTGGAAAAGGCAACAAATTTCCCCTTTTTTTTTTCTTCCCAAATAATGAAATAAAAAGGTTTAAAAAAAGCACATTGAAATCTCCGAGTTTGGACCCTTTTTTTTTTTTTGTGGAGTCTTCTGAAGAAAGCAAAGAATGACTTAAATGGCTGTGGTATGTGTAAGAATAATCGACTTCAATTCTCCTAGTAAGTAAAAGGAGGAAGTGTAATAGATCCTGAGCAGTAGCATGGATTTTGTCAAGTGCACCATGCTGCTGGGAGTTTTGGTTTCTCCTGAAGGAAATGCAGGGGAAAAGAAATGTATGAAAACAAAAATTGGATATCCTTTTGATACAATTTTTCACAAATGTACTGAAGTCAGTATAGTAGTGAAGTCCTGTCATAAATTACAACAGGTGAAAAAGTTAGGAGGTGAGTGATAATAGTCCTCAGCTCTTGAGTCCTATTAAATTGGAGCTTTAAAAAAATTATATTCCAAGCAGTGTAAGTTAAAGGCAGGGAGTGAACAAGAAGCAGACCTGATCAGTGAGGTTACTTAGCCAGTGGTCTGAAGTTACATATGTTAAAGCTGCTGGGGGAAGATTACTCAAATTATGCAAGAAAATTAGGTAACTTAATAACACAAATTGTGGCTGAAGTATATCGCAAACCAGACTTGATCAATGCAGTGATCAGTTCCCTATCAGTTCCCTTTCATGGAAACAAGACCTAACCATTTTCTGGCATAGCTGTTCAATACAGCTTGTGTTGCTCCCAGGAAATTCGCCTTGGGTAAAGGAAATTCCCAGCACACTTCCCTGCCCCAGCCTTGCTCCACTTGGAGGGGAATTTCCATGCTTCTCCCTTATCTCTTACCTCCAAAGAATGCTAAGGAAAGACAAGGTGTATTTGGAGTTCTTCAGAGCACTGTCTGCCTGTGGCAAGCAGAGAGGCATACTGTGATACGAACTAAGTCACAGCAGCTCTTTTATCCCTTAAATTTGAAGAAACAGCCCTGTGCTCTTTAGGTAGAGTTGTGTAAAGGAAGACTTCATGACTAATAACTTTGTCAATATGTGCTGTTGTGGAAAGCAAAGCAATTAACTTGGTTGCTTATGAATTCAGCTGCTTGTTCTGATTAAGAGTTGGAGAGTTTCCATTTGAAATGTTTTTAAGCTTTTAATTAATCATTCTCAACGCACAGCATCCCAGAGCATCCCTTTCAAAATAAGATATGGGGTTTTTTTAAGTACCCAGACTTTCTTTGGGAGCCCTTGAGACTTTTTTTGTTTCATACTGCTTAACATTATTCATTCATCCCAAAACAAAACACTTCACTGTGCAGAAAAAACCACCTCCTGCCTTTTTAACTGCTTTTGAGACAATTCTCCTCCTCTTCCCCTTCACTTCCTTTTCTATGTCCCCTTTCTTGGGACAGACTACTGAGTAAATAGAGTGTCTGGTACCTCAGTGCAGCTACTGATGAGTTTTGAAAAATAAAGGGAAACAATGCAGCAGAATGTCACTTGAAAAAGTAAACTTGCTAATAGAACTGCACTTGGCAAGAGCAGATGCATTCAGAGCTGGTAGTAAATTAAAAAATAATTGCAGTTAAATTAAAAATAAAAAATAATAATAATAAAGCGATATTTTGCAAAACTGTATTTCTTAAAACCAAAAGTTTCTTACTTCTTTAGTTATTTCAGGTTTTATCTTATTTTCCATGTATTTCTCAATGGAGAGCATCTCACTAAAGTTATTCTTTTTAGCTTCTGTCTCACATTCTGGTTTTCACACACCAGCACCCTGCTGCACCATTAACGTGCTAAACATTGCAGAAGTCTTTGTTTCCATCAGCATGCTTACTAAACTCTAGAAATTTGTAAATTGGTGTGGTTTGAAAAACTGCTCAGAAAAACTAATTTTTAAGTGCTTTCCATTTTAGAATGATGGTAGAGGTAATATTTTTTACATTATTTTATATTGAGAAAAATGTTGAGTTCACTTTACAGTGACATGTGTCTCGGACAGTGATATAGCTCTGTGTATTTAAATATGCATATTTCCTAGGCATGAATTTTGTATGAGAAGCAATTACCTCATTGAATTTCATCTCACTCTAGAGGGAACTGTGAAAGTTGTATGATCATACAGTATAACTTTTGTATATAGTAGGTATGTATGTATGTAGCATAATCACTGAATTTGGAGTATTGAATTGTGCATTTGTCATTTCCTAACATTTATAAAACAATTGTGCCTAATATTACTTCAGAGATACACAGACTAGCAGTCCTCCTGCTGTCTGGTTCTATTTAGGATAATATTTATCTCCAGTAAGAAATATAAAGCCGACAGTGTCCATAGCAAAGCAAAGCCATGAAGAATTGAGAGAAGTCTACAAAAAGAGCAAAAGTAATCTCAAGAACAGAAGCCTCCTCAGTGAATTGATTACAAATCAAAGATCAGCATTTAGATAATGTTGCCTCTTGAATATCAATACACTTAGATATATTGTGCCATTGAGTTACATTGTGGCAGTGTAGGCAGACCTATCTTGGCGAAACTGAAAGCATTTACAGTTAAATCCATATCATTGCATTAAATTCAACCTGTTTACTGTCATGCATAAGTAATCATAAAACCACACTTCAGGCTGTAGTGCGTTGGATTTCACTTCAGCTTCTGTGTAACCTTAAGAACTTGAGCAAGTAAAGCCACAACAGTAGCCTGTTCTTGAGGTGACCAGAGTATGGTAAATGTCAGAAATCCACATCTGAAATAAGAGGTCACACACTCTTTACCAAGCACAGACAGAGAAAAAAGGCTCTTTGATGTGGCTCTAGTGTAGTATCAGCTTTGTCTGTAACAAGACCTTTGTGCTTCAAACTTGATTTGTGTATAAAAGGCTGTACTGTTGGGTGGAAGGACTAATACAGGCTTATCCTTCCTGTCTTCTCCACCCCCACCCACCTTCTACACCTCTCAGTGGTCTCTGTTTTGGCTGTCTTGAGTCTTAGCAAGCTAGTCCTCATCCAAAACCAATCACCTAAAAACCCTGGCTAATACCATTCCAGTGCATAAACCAGAGCAGCCATAACAACGATAAACAATTGCATAGCAGCTGTCTATTGCAGACATTTCCCTCCTGGGGAGGCCGATGGACCTCAAATGCTGCTGACCAGACAGCAACACCTCAGGTGGCAAAAGATAGCTTGGTGTCTCCCTCTGGTTCCCAGTACACTTAGCAGTTTCTATACATACAGCTACTAATACTTTTCCTGAATATATACCACTTCTTTGTATTAGCATCGTGTTTCACCCCACTACCGCTCATGCTCATTTCTTTGCCTGGGGCAAGACCTACATAATACATAAGGGTTCTTCTTCCATGCTTTCCTCCTACACAGTCCTCCTTTACCCTGGCATTTTATCACTGTCAAGGAGTTTATTTTGATGCACCTGAACTGATAGCATCTGACAGTGCCCTTCTTTGAATCATAATTATTTACAAATTAGACTTTATCCATGAATATGTGAACATGCTAAACCTTCCAATACAGTATTGTAGACAATGGATGTGGTAGGAAAATGGTAACAGATGAAATAACTATGAGTCTCTAGTGGGACATCTTACCTGCACTTCTGCTATGCTCTTTTCATACTACCACTACCTTTTAAGTAGCTTTATGTTTTGTAAAAACTGGGTTAGGTATTCTGGTAGGTATGAAATGTCCTTCCAGTCACATTATTGTCATTAAGCCGTTACATGGATCATTGGCCGTTGTACTTCAGCCATGAAATGGTATTGGCTGGTTTGAGAAGAAATCCTCAGCTCCTGCATAGGGGCTGCACGTATTAAGAAAGCCAGTCAGGACACATATGGTGAGAGGGCTTTTACTTCCTTCAGAATTCAGCCTGTTTAAGAAGATGGCAGAAGATGGGATTTAGCAGTTAGTTAAGGATGTCCTCAACTTGATTATTGAAAATTAAAGGAGTCCCACACATTATCACAGCAGAATAGTCACTATTGTGGCATATCCATTGTCATGCTTTCTCAGTGCAGTGACTTGGGATGCTGCAGGACAGAAGGGTTATCCTGTGAACCCTGCCTTTCTGATCCCTGCTGCACCCAGAATCAGAACAGAGCACAGCAGGGCATTGGGTTTCCACTGGAAGAGCACTTTCAAATTCTGGACTTCTGATTAGGTTGTAATGGTGTTTCAGCTGCCAAATTACTAATGCACGGCACAGGTAATAGCTATTTCTGCTCTCCTGCTTCTTACTTCTCCATCCCAGAAAATACTGATATTTCCATCTCTGCCAATACAGGGCTGGCTGCACTGGTGTATAAAAATATCTAATGACTGGTTATGCAGTGTAACTGCTTAGCATGGCAGTGGTTGGGTAAAATGGATATATTTGGACTTGAGGAAAGATCATGAGCGCTGCATTGCTTTTGCCATGGGAGTACAAGAATGAGAAGCAATGGGTAAGCTGTGCCTGGAGTCCCCTCCTCCCACCCTATGGGCTCATGGGGCAGAGCTAGCATGCCAGGTAGGGCACTCTACTCCTGGGCTGGAAAGTTGTCACCTTTTATTAACCTTCTCTTATTTTTCAAAGCATGTGCAGAGTATTCCCCAGGCCATTAAAAATACACTGTGAAGAGTTATCATATATAATTGTAGCTGCCAGAATGAAAAATATTGTCTTGGTGAAGGTGATGATAGTGTATTTAGAAGGGAGTGAGTTGCTTTGGGTTTTGATGTTGTGGTGTTTACATGCTACGTTACAAAATCAGTGCAATACTTGAGCTCCCAGTGTGAACAAGTGAAAATTCAGCTCTCCTAGGAAAGTCTTCAAACAGGGGCGTATAAGTCAGAACTGCCAACGCACAGTACTTGCGTCCGCATGGCTGTGAGCAGAGTAACACAGGCCTCCTCTCTGTCATCTGCTCAGCAAATGAAGAGAGAAAGCACCAGTGGAAAAGGTGACCAGTGAGCATTGGCATGTAGGCAGCAGTTGTGCTCCCAATGACTACCTGCCTGCAGCTGGGACTATGAACTGTTACAGATACCAAAGCAGGACAGGTGGAGGGGTTTCAGAAAGCAACCTCTTGATTTGTGTCCCCCAGACTCCTCCTATCCCTGATGAGTTCTACCCTAAGGAAAACAGAACTGTTTATCAGTTCTCAGGTGTTACTTGTCAGACAACCAGTTGGTTTTTCACAAATATTCCTTGGAGAGCATCATCTAATAGGTGAAGCAGTATTTTAAATAAGGCTCTTAAGGCCATTATTAATTGTAAAGAGCGTGTTAATCAAAGCAGATTCATATCTAGGAGATATGAACTGTAACCTGTTACTTTTAGTTACATGGTTTAATATCTTTTTGTGCTAGAGCGATAGCTGCATGACATGTTCATGTCACAAATCAGTTTGGTCAGTTTTAGATTTGCTATATAGGCACTTAAGATCACAGCTCACATAAAGGACTGCTCCTCTAGTATTGTCCTGGGAATTGCTCCTCTCTTACATAAGTAAGGAACAAAAAAGGAGCAAGTAGAAGTCTCTCATCACTGTTAGCCATGAGACAGCCGTGACCTTGTTTGTTTTGAGCTAATTTTCGGATGAAGAAAGCATTGACATTTCTTTCCCCTCCCTTTAGATTGATGGGTGGAAGCAGTCCTTGGGACTTGGCTATTTTCAAAACAAAATATTTGACCTGAAAGGTAATATTTATAGCAGGCAGCTAATAGAAAACATACTTGCCCTCTCTCTGTGTCTCTTATGTGTACGTGCATTTCAGGTTCCCTTCTGGGCCTGACCTCTGCTGCACACAATGCAGCTTCATTGACTTCACCTTCTATTCCCTTCTCCTGATAAATGAATCACTGGAAACAGTGGGGCTCGGTATGCAGGGAAGCAGGGTGCAGGAAGTTCATGGCAGTCCTGTGCCATTCTGACTCTCTGCAAATGTCCCTTCCTGCCGGAGTGATGGATGGTGCAGGGCTTCTGCGTCAGTCACTTGTGAACTCTGAAGGTCACTTGGGATCGCGTATTCTCCCTTTGGAAAGAGACCCTGCAGGGATGTTGATTTAGTGACATCTAGCAAGGACTGACCCTGTCAGTCAGTGCAGTAATGTTGGGAGTGGGGAATGGTGTTAGTATTGGGTCACTGGATCTAAAGCAGGAGGAAATGATAGCTGGCCTCCATATGAGCTGCTGATTGGACCTGGCAGGTGGGTAGGGGCTATTTTGGAAGAGATATCTGGCTGAAGGAGCAACTGCAGTCCTAGCTCTCTTGCTGCAGCAAGTGCTTTGCATTTAAGTGAGGACTGGGACAGTCTTTCCCATCTGCTTGCAAACAGGCGCTCTTCATTTTTTTACTCCAAGGTAAAAATAGCACAGGTCAGTAGGTTTCTACAGAACTTAAAAGTGCCCTTGCAATTAGAAATGGTGTCTGCAGTTTTTTGGACTCCAGCTTCCTGGGAAGTTTGAATTTGAATAAATCTAATTTTCTCATGTTTGGACCCTTGTACATGTCAATAAATCTGTTATTGTTCAGTGAGCCTTTGCTGTGATGGGGGCGTGGCTCAGTAGCATTCAAGTTAGGCACAGTATAGGCTGTGAGATATCTATGCCATTAGAATTAATACAGATGGGCAGAACCAAACCAGTTGCAAAAGCAACATCTGGAGTGAGGTGGGAAGAACCTGGGCTGAAACAAGTATAATTCTGGTCTCCATTCTCAGGCTGTACCTAAGATAAGTGCCAGTGAGCTTACGTACCATAAGGCATTTGTGATGCTGTAGTCTAGCCATAATTGCACACAACTGGCCACAGTAACTGTATATTTGAAAACATCCTATCTTTTCCAGCCAAAATTGCTGATACACCAAGTAGTAGTGACTTCACAACAGTCCTAGAGCTGGAGACCCAACATGAAAATCTGCATTCCACAAACATCACAAAGTTCCAGATTTTGGTTTAGCCATTATGAGTTCAGAAATAGAGGTCATACTCTAACCAAGTTGGAATTTGAGTGAATTTAGGCTGAGTATTTATTAAAGTTCTATTTAGACTGGGCTGTGATGAGGCTGGATTGCAGAGCTACAGGCTGCAATCAACACTCAGCAGGAGGTTATTTAGATTAAATACCAACTGTCTTGGAATGGTGGGAAAAGTTTCAGACAAAAGTTTTATTTACTGGTTTTTGGACGAAGTCATGGTCTTGCAATAATATTTCAGGAATTCTGCTGGATAGATAGTTTTTTCTCCTTGAATAATTTTTTCTTTTTGCATTGCAGTGTTTTTGAATTCAGCTACTCTCTTACATATCCTCTGATGAATGCAGTTCACATCCAATTTGCTCCCCTCCTTTATCTCCTTATTGTGAGACTGTAATCATCCTTTTGCTTTCTTTTCATCTGCTTTTTTTCTTGCCAAGATAAAAACAAGACAAAGAAGAATTTTTGTTGTTTTTTTGAGGGAGGGGGGGAGGAGAATCTCCACAGATATCTTACTTTTCTTGAGGGTTTTCTCCCTTTTCTTTCTTTTCCATTTTTTGTGTTAACCTTCCTTCTCACCTTTTCCTGTGTCCTCCCTAAAAGATGGACATCCTCCTCCCTTCTCATCTAATTTATTTTTGAAAATAAGAATCATGACTGATTGGGTTTTTTTCCCCTCATTTATCTGCATGTCCACACCTGTTTCTTTCACCTTGCCTTCCGTCAAGTTTCAGCATGCATTTTGTCTTGTTCTGCCTTTTGTTTTTGTTTCTCTGTGATTATGCCAGATCTCTGGTCCCCACTCTTCTCCTTTCCAAGCTGCCCTCCCTGGGCTTGCTTTCTCCTGCACAGCCCTGGCAGAGGACTTTGCAGCTTGACTGAGCAGCCCCCACTGCTGTTGTAGTGCCAAAGATGGACCTGTGCCTTTCTGTTTCTCCTGGCACAGTGGCCTTCCGTTGAGGGCAAATGTGGTTTGCATGGCTTTATTTTGGGGTCAGTCCTTTCAATAACTAATGCATGTAGGAAGCACTGTAATGACTATGTTCCAGTGTTAGGCTTGAACTGCTTAAAACAGGGTCCACTAACTTACTTTCAGAATGAGTGTATAAAAATCACAGAGAGGAAAAATGATACTCATGTAGTTAATGTCCCTGTAAACAGAATGAGTGATTCCGTAAACAGATGTGGCAAGTGCCTCCCTGAAATTAAGAAAAGCACATGTTTCCTGTAATACTGCTTCATGTTTATACAGAGTCTCTTTGTCTTTTTCTGGCTCCATAAAGTGAGCAATACAAAATACTGGAAATTATTGTCAGACTATTAAAGGTCTCCAGCCTTTCTCACTTAGTCAAGTAAGTGAGATTTCCTGTTTCTCATTGTCACCTGACAGCTATGATGGAGGTATTCAGAACAATTGCTAATTTTATCTAAATGTTATTTCTTTTTTTTTTTTTTTTTCCCTGAGGCATTCTCAATTGCTACAAAACTTTCCTGAAATTAGTTTTACTAATTAGTGTATCTATTTGCCTCAGTTACTTTTCTTTGTCTGTACTGGAGCTTGGAGGTTCCAGGTGAGACTGCGCCTCACAAAAGTGTCAGTAGGGCTACACAGTCTTTGTCACATAGCAATGCAAAATATATCACTGCACGAAGGACCTTGGCTGTGATGGGCTAGAAGCAGCTCCAAAAGTCGAAGTCACAAGTGTGCACTGTATGTCAGCAGGGAACTGATTGGACGGTGACAGTCTTGGAGACACTAGCTAATCAAAAGGAGTCAAATGCTAGAAGAAAATGAACTAGCCCCATGGCCAGTGCTTAGCAGGTGGATTGGAGGGAGTGGTACCATCTGAAAAGCTGATGTGTGAAGGGTGGTACTGCTCAGCAGTAGCTGAGGAAGCCTAGGTGACCTCAACGCCCAAGCAAACCAACCCTACATGGGAGCTGTGCAGGAGGCAGCTGGCATCCACTCACTGTGTTAGGCAAAGAAAGTGATGCAGATTTGTACAATAGAGACACTTTACATTACTAATTTAAACAAAATTCAGCAATGCAAAAACTATAAACTTTGTTAAAATAAAACTGAAAATACCAAGAGCCTTTGATCAGAATTTACTCAAGCTCAAACTGAAACTATGTTGTTTGATTTTCCAGTGTCACAGTGAAACCAAATACTCATTAAATCACTGTAACAGTATTTAACATCCTTATGTCTTTTAAACAGAGTTTTTGTTTTCAGCAAAATAATTTCATCAGTCACATTTGTCATCTGAATCTCGCTAAGTAGGTTAATCAAATTGCAATTACGTGTGTAAATCGTAGGCATTGTGTCAATTGTGGAAAACTCTGAGTGTACTTTCAGGTCTTACATACTTGTTACTCCATTTCCATCCTGCCCAGCATAGAAATGCTGTAATACTTTAAAGGTTACAGCTCTTAACCAGAAACCATAGGTGAACAATCTCAAAACACATAGCACAATTTTTTTAAGTGTCTCACAGAATTTTACACAGAATTAA
>VXBA01005700.1:1247668-1341559 GCA_013399895.1 Serilophus lunatus | reverse complement strand
AGCCCTCTTTAAACAGCCACAACCAACTCTACTATGAATTCTAGAGCTTCTTTCTGAGCCTGTCATATCACCTCCTAGCATGTTCTGCTAACCTCTCAAATGCTGGTTTGAGCGTGAAACCATAAGCATGGAAACCCAACCAGATATTCTCCTGAAGTCACGCAAAGATGAACACCTTACGTCTCCTCTGTCCACACGCCTGAGGGTGGGAAGACAGAAGAGCTGTTCAGTTATTCAAGTATAAATAGGCTTAGGATCATTACTGCATTTGGAAAACACAGGTCTAAAAAATATTTGCTCTGTATCTACCACCACTGAAACACAAGGAAAATGGAAGACACACCAGGGCTGCCACACAAAAGAAACTGAGAAAGTTTCCCAGTGCATGAAGACACAGCTAGAGACTTAATTCCTGCTAACATGTCATTAGGACTTACCCTCTTCACTTTAAGGGTAGGATAATTAAAAAAGTGTAATTCATTAGTATGGGCTAATTTATGGCCCATGGTGATTCTAACAACAGCCAACAAATCCCTCAACTGTTCAGGCTGTATTTGTGACTATTATTTTGCTCTACATTTTGTGGGAAAGGAGATTACACGGCTTGCTTCTTTGATGTGGAAGGTCGAGTTTCAAAAGAAGACTTCAGGCCCAGAAGAGCACAGCAGAGTACAGCTTATACATAAAGTGAATATTACATCACAAGTCATATTGCATGCTTCTATCAGAAAAAATGGGGTTCATGTAGGCACATGGGAAACATGTCTTTAGCTCAAAAAAGGTCCTGATTAAAAAAATATTCAAGTACTAAAACAATCACACAACATCCTTTCTGATTCGTCTCTAAATCTCCACGTAGATTTTATTCCTTCACTGCCATCTGAAATCATACTATTTGAATCTGTTATGTAAAAATCAAGTTAACTCACAAAGACTTTGCTTAACGGAACTCAGTACCTTTGACTACAATACACTTTCCCTCACATTTAAACCTAACAGCATAATAAAAATCATTTTTATGCTCCAAGCTGAGAGATCACAAATTTGAGAAGTACAGGACAGTTATCTTTTCACTTCTCTGCCAACTTGACACTAGTGTTTCTTATTTTTCATGCAGTAGCACAGAAGGTCAGTACCCACAGCTGCACAAAAACTTCAATGGCTCAAACTGGTGTGCAAATCACTGAAAAGTCCTGGCAGTAGTGGAGCAACCTATCTCAAACACACTACACATTCTGCATTTGGGGGTATCACATACAGATTAAGTTAATTATTGCTTTCCCTCCCAATAAAAACAACAAAAAAGACTCCTTCCTCCTTTCCACTGCTCTTTCCAGGCTAAAGATTTATGGCAGTGACTACCTATTTTACGCAATATACAAGGCACCTTTTCAACAATTTCCAAAGCTGACCTCAAAAACAGATCATATTAATAACAGGTATAAAGAAAAGACCAGAGGTTTCTGCACTACTGGAGATAAGCAGGAACACTTATTTATTAGACACATTTGTAAAAATGTAAAAAAATGTTTATGATAGCAGCTGAACTAAAAACTTCTTTTTAGATACAAAGACTTAGTGAATAGGAGTAGACTGCAATTCTTCAGTTACCTGTTAGCTGATGCATGGTTTCAGAATGCCCATACAATGCCACGGACTGTATGGAAATTATTAGGTTTTTGCTGTTACAGCCAAGGCCACAGTTTTGTGAGGCATTACAAAAGCATATAAAATCCTTGCCTAAAAACACTTGCAAACCACCTGTTAACACGGCCACAGTATTTCAAGCCTCCTACCTCTGACAATGTTCTTTCACGGGGCAGACTTGACTGGGATGATCAAACATTCAGTCAGCAGAGTTAATATTGAACTGATACAAAAACTGGGCTCAACCCCTACGTTCACCATTGGGACACAAGACTCACACTTCAGTCCCATCTGAGGTTACCTGAGAAGCGTCCTAAATTTCCTTCCCCATGGGTCAGATATTCCTCTTATGAGGTCTCTGTAAGCTGAGGGCTAGGAGTAAGGGAGAAAAGAGAGCTCCTTACCTCTTGTGCAGTAAGTGCATGTTCCCCTGCTAGGAGCAGCATACTTAGGCCTCCCATTTGTGTAGGATCTGTCAAAAGAGTAAAACCAAGACTTAAGTTGACTCATTTGTTTGTTTAAAAAACCTACCACTTGCAGCATTAAAGCCCCAGAAGACTACTTGTCACAGACACTCTAAGCAAGTTGCCATAAAAGGCAGTTCAAGAGAATCACAAATAACCATTTCTGTACCCTCTGGGAAGGCTTTCAAAGCTATTTGAAGGATTTAATTGGATTTGTGTGCTTAACACCCCATTGCGTGGATTTACAATTTTACTGCCAAAGGTTTTATGTACTACAGAGATGAATATCTTTAAAACAGCAACTGTAATGATCTCATACATAAATATACACAAAGATGCACATGTTTATAACTCAGTGGATGCTCCTACCATGGGACCAGTTCCTTCCTTAGCCACTGAACAAATAAAAAGATGGGACAAAACAACATGAACAAGCTCTGAAGCAAAATATCTATTTTCATTTATCTTTAAATTAGAGCTGCATTTAGTGGTGAAAAGTGTCAGCCTGACAGCTCTGAAGCATGAAGCACTTGATCCTCTGTGCCAGAACAGCACAGGCACTGGCCAGGCAAGCTGCCTGCCTACTTGTTGCCCTGCCAATACAATATATAATTGAGGAAAGTAAAATGTGAGATATAAATGTTCTTTCTCCAAGTCTTTGATACTGATAGCTTCTCACCTTGAGCCTTCCTGCACCTCAGGAGCTCAGAAAACGACAAGGAGAAGTGAAAACAATAAACACTTCGCACTACATTAGTTGTGGAGTGTCTCTTCCACTCGGAACAGCGGTTGATCTTCATCATTATGAAGACTAACTATTTGATTTTTGGGGAATGCCTTGGAAGCAATGCAGGGGGGCCTGATTTAACAGTGTCATAGAGAAGAGGGAGACAGACCTTGGCCAAATAGCTCATACAACAGCCACGACGTGAGAGAAAGGGAAGCGTTATCCTTGCTGCATTGCTAAACATCAACTTTAGAATGGTTAGACTCATCAGAACTAAATAACTTCTCCCAGGTCTCACTGTGCATGTTTTCCGATATCCTTTTATTGAACTATACAAAAACTCACTCTACAACAATAGATTACATGTACCTGGGGTCGTTTCCTGGAATGGAGGCAAATAGCACACTTACCTTTGGCCACTTATGCAAAATTTGGATGCAAAATAGCTGCAACCAAAATGCCATAGGGAAATCCCCTGGCCCCTTTCCACTCAGGAGCAATGCCAAGGATTTTGTGGATCTTTTCAGCTGACATGGGCCAAACCTGTACCTGTAAACCTCCAAACAATTTAGATGATCAAGGTCCAGCTCAAGGGAATACACACTGGTGCTGTTTAATTCAATACCACAGATGCTGCCAGAAGTTCTCCCACAGACAGCATCTCATACTGACATTTACAAGGTGGGGTTTTCAATAATCTCTTAGAAAGGCATTAAGTAAAAGCAGAGGAAAACAACGTGAATAAACTAGATTCATTCACTATTTCAAGGATAGAAAAGTGGCTTATTATAATCTTTAAAATGCATCCTAAGCAGCATCTGGCTTCAAACATAATATTCAACTGGAATTACTTTTTTCCTTCACCATAATAAACAGGTAGAAGGTGTGTGGGGATTTTTCCATTTTTAAGGAGCTTTTATTTTTAAATAGAAAAGAAAAAAAAAATCTATTAAGCTTCTGTGAAGAGGCAAGGCACTACCAAAAGTGTAAGTTCTAATCACAAGAAGTTGTTGAAGAAATGGAGACAGAAAAAGGGAAGGGCCAGCAAGTGCTTAAGCACAATTCATAAGTGAAGCAATCCTGTCAGCACAACACTATTTGCTATCAAAATAGTTGCTCAAAAACCATTCAGTCCTTCAAACCAGAGGACAATGGAGCAATTAAGAGTGACAAGTGAACTCACATCTTGAAAAATAATGCCTGAGCAGGCAGTTAATTTGGAGGAAGGAGAGATTGGAAGACATCTCCAGATCCATCATAAACTTACTGAGTTCCATATTAAACAGTAAGGGCTTAGCTGCTTGCTTTCTACTTTCTTTATTCCAATTGGAAGGCTTTTGCAGAATCCAAATCTTCTAAGCATCAAGGCTTTCTTCCTGTTTTTAGCTTAAATATAGCCAGGGCCATGTGGTACACATTTTTACTCATGTCTGCATCTTTAAAGATTAGTAACTGTTCCATTAAATTGCATCTCCCTTTTCTGCATTTACAGGAGTTACCTCACCCTTCTTCCACTTGTTTTCCTAGTCTAAACAACCCAGTATCTCCTGATGTCATCCAGCACACTCATCTCTCATGGTTCCAGCAGTTCCTGTAGCTCTCCTCTCCAGTTAACCCAGGTGGAGTTCAACTTTCTAGGGCATGAGTGACCAGCAGGGCAATCATGTAAGATGAGGAGGTCCCTGAAAATACTGCATGACAAACTGTAGTACAGCATTTTCTTATGCCCACATTGTACTGGTGACTCCCAGCTGCTCTTTTATGCTTCATTTCATTTATCTGTGGGTCTTTTTTCCCCCCTCCTCAGCTTTGGCCAACTGGAGAACACTCAGTTTATGCTGTAAAATTCTTGCCCCTCTTCTAAATATCTTCCTGTGTGTTGGTTTTCTGCCTTTCAAATAAGTAATTACTGTAAGACAATAAAGTTAGAAGTGGTTTTTCCCCAAGTAAGCAAATACTCAAACTGCTTATTTAAATACAAAAATTAAGAGGAAGGAAAAAAAGAGAGCTAAGTGAAAGTTAAATTTGATGCTTTAATTTGAACTTGTACACTAATGCTACAGCTGTAGCAGAGGGCTGGTGCTTAGATGTCTGATGGTGCTAAAAACAAAAAATCCTTCCACTCAGGTTGCAAATTACAAAATAACTTCACCTAAGGGAAGACAAAATGTACACTGACGTGTTTAAAGTGCCTTCTCAGC
Organism: Serilophus lunatus; assembly: GCA_013399895.1. Taxonomy (NCBI): domain Eukaryota; kingdom Metazoa; phylum Chordata; class Aves; order Passeriformes; family Eurylaimidae; genus Serilophus; species Serilophus lunatus. The sequence goes on along the minus strand of VXBA01005700.1, from coordinate 1,336,520 downwards.
ACAGTGATGTTTCTCTTCGGGCACGAGGAACTGACAAGTATGAAAAATTAAGATTTTAAGTGGTATTTTAAAGCAATTTATAGTTAAATCAACAGTAGTGAGAAAACAGCACACACATTTGACTTGCAGAATGGGAGGCAATTTGTGACTTTCTCAATGACTTTTAATACTGATGAAACTTAAAACTATCTCACTATTTGGGAATTATGTACTTTTTTAGTACTGGGCTGGTTAAAGACTCAGCAGGCTGATTTGTTCATTGTTGCCGTTTTTCAGGCAGAGGAAAGAAAGAACTGAGGAAGAACTAACCAGAAAGAAGGCCAGCAAGTACCAGCTCCAACTAAGTTTTACCTGGGTGCATAATTAAGCTTCTTTCTGAAAAACAAAACCAGCATTTTTATAGGGATATAGTCTATTCTAGGAAGTGTCTTTTTTCCACCTTTTGCCTTGCTAAAAACCATTTTGGCTCATATCCTTTCCTTCTGATGCAAAAATGAGAAGTACTGGTAATCTTGCACATTCATATGGCAAAGCTGTTGCAAACAGCAGGTGTCTTTGCCCTACACCCTGCAACAGATGACAGGTGAGCCATGTCATGAGAAAAACATGCTCAATTACAACTTCCAGTCCAGATGACCAAGGACCACTAGTGGGTCTGCAGGTCAGAGAGCCCAGTGCTGGTACCACACCCCAGCTTCCTGACATAATGGTAGGTGAACCAAAGAGACTTACATGTGTGGTGGTTATTCTTTTAATGCCAAAAAATAAAGGACAAATGCAGCCTGTGTGGGACTTAAAAAAAGAAAATAAGATCTTACTCTCTATATATTACATTTTCCAAAATGAAATGTCATTTGTAAAAAGCAACCAAGACAGGATTAGCAACTACCAATAAAACACCCCCAGACTTCCTAGCATAATTCTGGAATCATATAATCCTAGGACTATGGAGGTTATCTGCCTTTAAGATACAGGACAGTCACTGGCATTTCAAAGGCAAAAGTGTTTCTGAAGTGGTTCAGCCCATTTCCGTTCATCAGCTAAGATACAGGATGGGTTTTAAAAGACATTGTACTAGAGAGGAGAGTCAGAAATGAATTGGGCTACTATGTGAAGTCAAGCAGAGAAAAGCACAATACAACATATCTAGCCTGAACTGGTATACAGATGACAAAACATCTGTAATTCATCTGGCACGGCACAATTGTCATGATGAGGATGCTGCTAACATCTCTGTAAGAACCTGTCATCATTTTATGAGCTATTGTTATACTCAACAAATTGCCAGCCTTCATTGGCATGAAGAATGAAGCAAGATCCCTAAGAATTCCTACACTCATTGACTCAGTCTGCAGGATAAAAATAAACCAAAAAACGATCACCTGTAGCACAAAAGGGCCTTCCTCAGAAAGAATGTCTCTACAGATAAAACAATAGCTTAGACTAGTTTCTAATTAATTCTTACTTTCTGTGTTCTTTGCTCTGACAGGTGTTCATTCAAGATCTCTACTCAAAAACTCTACATTAGAATAGCCCAGCAGGAGCAATAGGGGATGGATGAGAGGTAGGTTAAGACCTATTACTTGCTCTTTGTGATAAGTTAATAAATCTTTAAACAGCATAGAAATGACTCTCCTAACAGTAAAACCAGCATGAGATGAAGTGGCTTGTGAATTTTAGAACTGGTCTCCCATATGCAAGAACTGTATAGCACGAAAAACTTTACTCTGATCACATTTCACAGTTCCTTAAACGCCAGAAGGAATTTCATCATAGGAATTTTCATACCCCTCTAGTAAGGTATACATGCCTTTTTACCCTTTTACACTTGATCCATAAAACCATTTTCCACTTTCCAGCTCACAATTTCTCTCTAAGCAGAAAAGTCCTACCTGCCACACAATTGTCATAAACTAGGTAGGATATGACAAAGTTTCCAATATTATAAATACTGATGCATTTGAAACTTTAAACAAAGGGAAAAAAAAGGAAAAAAGTTAAAAAAAAGAATATTGAGGGGAAAAAATATTTTCTACCTGGACTGTTAGGTTCTTAAGCTGCCAATATTTAATATTAATGTCTCTCTATTTCGAGGTCATGATTACAATAGTTCTGCTATTTACGGATATCAGTGAGAGATTATCTGCTTTTTACCAGCTCATGCACTCCACCTACACTTCTTCACGTTTGTTTTTTTCCAAATGTTTAGAAGGTTAGAATTCATTCCTCTGAGACACAGTGGGCACATATTTAAATTAAATTAAATTATGCTTCTCTTGATTTAAATACAAAAAAGTTGGCCCCACCAGTACACTGACTCACAAGAATGTTAACAACTCCAACTTCAGAGACACCCATGTATTATTTCTGCAAACAGCAAATAGAGTACAATGCTCTATGACACAACCAGAATGCACACAATCAGCATTTTTCTTTTTGACCTAAGAATGTTAGCCTCTAACAGCAGACAAAGTGGCATCAAGAATCAATCAAATCTGGACTCCAAACAAGGCAGAGATTATGATGTCACATATCTGGACTTGACTCTTGAAAGTGATCATTTATCAAGGAAAATTTTATAAAGTTGTTACACAGAACTTCAACTCGTTTTGGCAACTTAATTTGGGACATAAAAGTTATTTGCAGTACAGTAGCATGTGTAGTGAAGAAACCTGGTATCACAGTTCAATTTCAATAGTGCACACTCAAAGAAAATGAGGATTCTACAGCTGCGTAACATGGATGGAAATCTCACCTGCCATTGCAAAGTTAAGCTGTGGCATTTCTTCACTTTTGGTTACTTTCCTGGGGCTTGGTAAGTCTTTTGCAGAGTCTGATGCAATGGCCCACAGCTTTTTTCTGTTTGTAACACTGGATGCCTGGGTTTTCACAGGTTTGTTGGTTGTGGGGCACCACTTGTACCCCGGGTTTGCTTTCATAAATGCATCCTTGTACTAGAAAATAAAAGGAAAATTACCAGTCATGACATTGTACTATCCACAGGGCAACAGAGCGAACTGCATGTAACAGGGTTTAATACAGCAAATAATCCTTAAATATCTTGATCTTTTAACAGTTTAATCATATGCTTAGAGTCTGACCAACACAAATTGTTAAGAAAGAAGATATCTAGAATTGCATATAAAAAAGTGGGTTTTCTCTTTCCTCTCCTGAGGTTCCACTTCCCAGAGCAAGCTGAAGTTCTGATCCCATAAACTGCTCCCCAGTGCTTGTATGCTCATGCTCTGAGAAACAGATACTTGAATTCTTTTGCAGGTACAATCTCTGTTTACTTTCTAGTTTGAATTAAACGAAAACAGACATTTAGCAATAAATGCAGCAAGTGTCTTACCTTGCACTCATTCTTCTCTAATAGTTTTGTACTTGAGAATATTCAAGTATATGCTTTCCCAAACCAGGCACCAAAAATAAATCACAACCAGTATAATCCCATATTCAATATCTTGAGATACATCCTCCCAAAATACACCATGCTGTATGGCTGTATAAAATAAACTGTGACCATGTAAAACATTCTCTGGCCTTGAGCACCCAGCACACATCTCAGTTGTTTGCTATGTTCTTGGTATGAGGCAGCAAAACAAAGGAAGACAGACTACACATGGGAGATGGAGAAAAAAGTCTGGCTCCTACACAGTTCGAGGGGTAGGGGAAAGGACAACGACTTTATTTTTTTTTTTTTTTCAAAAAGTGCAATAGCAACATTTTCCAACTATCTTGCTGACCAGATTAAAACGAGATTTTTGAATGTTAACAGTAATAGAAAGACTGCGTTTCAGTATTTTAAATGTGTTGCTATGCAAGGTGGAGAACAGGCCAATCACAGGAAGATGCCACACATTCCAGCCGCAGATGTTTGCCTAAAAACTGATAGGGGTGTACGGCACTAGCTGCTGGGGGAGCCTACCCAGTAAGTACCAGTGCTCCCTGCAGGGAGAAGGAACCCAACATCTCCTCATGACTGGGTAGCTCTCAATGGCAGAAAACGACATTTTATCCTTGGAAGTACATGTCAGGGCAGCTGCAGGAAGTTTGTTCTATGACTGCACATTCCCACCCACACAGCTGTCATCAGTCCCAGTTACAGCACAGAGAAGCACCTATGTCTCAGGCACGTGAGTGCACAGAAACACAGGCAGAGAGGAAAAAAAATCCCTTGGGCATCAAATTCAGAAATAGCACGGAAACCCTTGTCCTCTGCTAGAGCCACTACAGTGTTTTCCCAGATCAATAAACAGTATGCCTTGTGGCAGGGTATCACCATCGTGTGTGCATTGCTTTCTTTCTTTTCTGTCTAACCCTATGAGCTGGCATTTGCTACCTCCAGACCGTAGCACAGATAAAATCGTTTCAGCTTACAAGAAACACAGCGCTGCATGAACCTGCTGTGTGAAGTCCTGTATTTATAGAAATGGCTATAAATAATAAAGATCTGCAGGGATCGCTGACCCACATACACACTGTGTTTTCTGAATAGGGTGTATGTATCAAATCTGCAAACTAAGGACTGCAGCACCTCTCACCTCAATCCTTTTCCCTTTCCCCTCAGTTTGGTCTGGGAGCTCAGCAGACCACAAAAATAGCCTGGTGGAGGGAAGGGAAAGGAAGGGGAGGGTAAGGGAAGAGGAGGGAAGGAAATACACAGTGAGGCAGCTTTGCCTTCCATTGTTAAAGCCACAGCCTACTCACAAATCATGTTTCCAGCCTGCAGAGAGAAAAGCACAGTTGCTAGCAATGAGATACATAAGTTCTCCATATCAGCAATGCTGCTTTGAGTAACTGAATTATGCTATTGAGTAATTTGACAAGCTGACAGGCTGCCCATCAAATGAGAACCAGAACACATGCCTTTTGGGAGACGAGGCTGCAATGAGATTTTAATCAGTTTCCTACAACAGCAATTCAAGTGAGCTGGTCTATTAATGGATTTTTTTTTTCCCTCTGCAAAGCCAAGAAGTGAACATAAACTTCACTCTCTGAAGGGGATGGAGCAAACTATGGGAGGACACAGAATTCTTCTGTTTCAACACTCATAATAAAGGAAGAGAAAATTTAGCAAGTTAAAACTGTGGCCAAGAAATATTTTTAGAAAATGCATACAAAGGCCTGATCCAAATCTCAGAAAGGCTTCCACTATTGATTTCTGTGACTATTAGGCCAAGGCCTAAAACAAAATTATAGATTCTGCTTGCCAAGTCATGAGAAAGTAACTTAAATTTTGAGTTACACAGTCAAGAAAATGCCAAAGGCATTACTGTTTTCCTCCCTTTGACCAACTGTGCAGTAAACTAATTTAATGCAGCCAGCCTAAAAACCATCTCTAAAGTCAATTAAAAACCAAACCACAAACCAAGCAAACAAAAACCAAACAAAACCACCCCAAACAGTACATACTTAGCCTGGAATGCAAAACACCTCCTTGGCTCTCACAAGTAGCAGGGACAGCCCAGCAGAGTCATATCCCAGAGTTCCAGGTAAGACAAAACACAGGGTATCTTTGTGAGATTGGTCTGATAACATCATTTCTGTTTTGTGAAAGCCTGGGGAATGTTGTGTTATGCAGTGGGATTGAAGCCACTTAGAGCTGAGGTTAAAAAACATGTCATGTTTCAGTGCAACTCCCGAGTTGCTTTCATCACCAAATAAAAAAAGATTTGCTTTCTCCAGTTGTGGCAGGAACAGGAGCTCACAAGTAGATTCCAGCTACACCTCAGGGTAGCAGTTAGCACGTGCTTAACTTTAAATGTATGCTTCAATCCCACCTGCCGGCTATTAAATGTCACATGAATCCCAGATATCTAACACAAAAAAAGAATCCCCAGAAAATACAACACTCCAGTTTTCAATCCTGGAGGACGCAGAGTTCGCATTACACACGTCACCCAGTGGACTTGCCAGACTCCATCCAGGAAGCCGGAACATTTGTCCCCTCCCAGCCTGAGGCAGCTGCCAAAGCAGTGCCACCACAAGGCCGGCAAGCTCCCTGTACCTGCAACACCACTGGTGAGGACTCTCAGGGAAGAACTCTTCAGCTTGGCCATGGAATGGCAGCAGAATCACAGAATCAATCAGGATGGAAAAAGACATCTGAGATCACTGAGTCCAGCCTGTGACCCAACACCAGCATGTCACCTACACCATGCCACTAAGTACCACATCCAGTCTTTCCTTAAACACCTTCAGGGATGGAGACTCCATCACCTCCCTGGGCAGTCCATTCCAATGCCTAATTACATTTACCAGGCTGCTCCCTACAGGAAACAATCCCAACTACTTGGATCTTGCTGATGCAAAGATGTATTTAAAATTGAAGTGTCTTCTAGCAAGGGAATAGGGCTTCAACAATAACAATCTCACTTTCCAAGGCAGCTGAATACTTTCAGTAAGTCCTGTAAGAGTTAACAGAAGAACACTATCCCTATTACTGAAGTAAATAAAAATGCTGGTGCATATTTATGAGTGGCCAGATTCATTTCCTATCAGCACAGGAAAATGCTAGCAAGTGGCATCAACACTCATGGTTCCACTTGGAGTATTAATCAGCTACTGAGTTTATATCCTAGATCACAAAACTTTACAAGTGAAGTTGGTCTAGGAAGTCTGCAGTATAGAAATAGAAAGCCTGCTCCTAAAGAGAACACCAGAAGAAGCAAATACCAAGCTCTGCAGGTGCAGCATCAGGTCTCCAGGGCAGGTGTTGCTCCGAGAGACCATAAACCACAAGACTGAAAAGAGCATGGGGGCAGTTTTTCCCAGATAATTAAAGCACCTCAAGGTGCAGACAGGTATATAAGGGGATTTCCAAAGTGCCCAAATGAACTATAGACCTGATTAGCCTCTCAGTGCAAGTCAGGGATGCCAAGTCCACTAGAAAATTGTCACATAATTCTGACTGGCAAAAAAGTTGGGGTGCCTCAGCGTCTTCCAAAATGCTGGATCTTGCATATAGCTAGACATACATAAATAAATATACCAAGGCCTTGACTTGCATACTGCTGAGATAGTATCACTGCCAGTAGCGAGCAGGTAAGAAACTGAAAGCTTCTTGCTTGGTGCTTGATGTAATCTAACTGGCTTTGCAAGCTACAGCACCAGGTAGTAAAAAACATTCTAGTGACTGCAGAACGACAGGGGCTATAGCCACTGCAGTAGGGACCACCTGTGTCAGGCTCACATGTGTCTCTGTGGTTCAGATGCTCAGGGTACACAAGATACACTGTGGGGCCAGCAGATATGATACAGGGTCCTTTGGGACCTGACAGGGTCCTCTGTGCCCTGCCAGGGATGTGGCTAGAGGATATGCAGTGAAAACTGGAAGTCAAAGGGCACTGAAAACCTACATTTAAGTAAGAGAAGCTCACTCATTGTATTTTAAACCTCAATGAGTTTATCATATAAGTATTAAACCAGAAGATTATTGGTAAAATAGTAACTTTACGTTCTTCCAAAGGCATTCACCTTCTTGATTTTTAAATAAGCTCTCCTTAGGAAAAAAAAAATCCACAAACGATTCTCACTAGAGCAGATACTAACCTCTCACCAGTAGGCCCAGCTACAGGTGAACCTGTGTAACCTGCCCTGAGGTGAACCTGTTTGAGCAGTGGGTTGGACTGGATGATATCCAGAGACCCCTTCCAAGCCCAACTATTCTGTGGTTCTGCCAAAATCTAGTGTTAAAATAAAATGACCAATCCACACATATGGAACTGGCTTGTTGATAAAGGCCCAAATATATTCAATAGTACATTATAGCTGCTAATTATTGTTGTAACATACACTGCTTTAAAGAATAAAAATTATATGCTATCTCTTTTCAACACATTCCTGGAATGACTTATAATGATGTAAACTACTTAGATTTATTGTTTCACTTTGATGTTGAATATGCAATTTGTTCTTCATGCCAAAAAGAAAAACCACTACAGGAACAATGATTTCTACAACAATATGATTAATAGTTTCAGATTTGCCACTTTGTACAGAAGTTCTGCAATTATTTTCCTTCTTAACTAACAAGTTTCCTTCAGCAAGACAAAAGGCTAAGGAAAACAGTCACATTGCATCTGTTTCTTCCAAGAACTATTTTTTAATTTTCATCTTTCTTTGCATCTGTACTGAACCTTCTAATTGCCCTTTCCCCACACATTTAGAGAAGCGTCACAAATTTGTAAGTGGGAATGCAGAACAAAACAGTATTTCAAGGCTCAAGTATTTCAAAACTGTGCCACAGATGGGGAACTACAGAGGTGCTACAGACCCTGCTTCAAAAAACACCTGCCGTGCAGAACATTTTGTTTTTCCTGTAGGCCTTTCCCTGCTCACACAAACTAGTGAACAACCAGATCTTGTATTCATGTTAACTGTAACAGACACCTTCAGGTCACAGGGCAGGGATGGGTAATAGCTCCCTCAAACATTTCACAGCCATCTGCACTTCCCATAGTGTGTCAGCATTACTCAAAATAAGAGAGAAATTTATTTCTTTCTCACTGGCACTCTGCTGTTTTTATTAAGCTTGAATTCAAAGGTTACCTGCAATCTCTATCACACAGGTAATTACAGGGATCTGTTTTGGGGTGATGTCATCAGCCTAAGTAGGTGGCTGCATGTCTCTTGCTACACTATCAGTATCTGTAGCCTTCTTGGGGACAGCTTATCAAGAAAGCTATTTCTTCAAAAGTCTCATTTAAATTTTAAGTTGATATAAAGATGCTTTGTGAAATATGGGCACAATTCTCTTTTCCTTGCTCCCATTCAAGGGACTCTGACTATATATATTGCTCTCTGTTTTGGGTATTGGACTCAACAAAGGTTGCTTTATCAGAAACTGGTGAACAGTACATAGGAGACTTCATGAAACACTAAGAATTTTTTAATTCTTTAGCATCAAAGGTAAAAAGGGATTACATTTCTTGACTGTGCCTTTGGTTTGGTCCACCTGTATTATAATAACAACCTGTATTACTACCATCAAACTCACAGTTTGAGCTCAGTATCGCCAGTCAGCTGACACCAAACTGTATGACTGTATGTTATTGTTTTCAATGGCATGTGTTGATGCCTGTGCTGCAGAAATTAACTATTCATGAGATCTATCATGAAGTGCATACATTTTTACCAATGACTACTAGAGCCAAGTTAGTTTGTGTACACAGATCAATTCCTTTTCATTCTGGTCCGAAGGACCAAGTCAATTAAAACAAGAACAGCAGCTGCTCTGGGCACCATAATCCCACCAGGGACGCTGAGGAACTCAGGGAAGAGAAAGATCCCACAGAAAGCATTTAATACACAGAGAAAAAGGAATGCAAAAATGTAATAAAGTTCCTTTATGTTCACCATTGAGACGGAACATACCTCCTTGGCCATGTCAGTGTATTTCTGTTTTTCTTTTGGATCTAGAACAGACCACCAATCTGCCAAGATCTTGGTTGCGCCACGATTATCGAGGCGAGGGTGTTCCTTTCGCACGAGAGAGCGGTGGCGTTTGCAGAACAAGAGAAACGCATTCATTGGTCGGCGAGCTCGCTGCTCTGAAGACTCGTCATCCTCAGTCTCATCAGCATCCTGCTCTAAACCATCAGGGCCAAGGAGCGGCACCTGGTGGAACCGAAAGGGAAGGGGGTGTAGACTCAGTTATCCATGTTTCTCACCAAGACTGAGCCCGCGTATGCTGCGTGTGCATGAGGGAGCAGCACACTGATGCACACAGCTGTCTCCAAAGCCCGTTCGTTCCATCCAGAAGACAGAGTTCTACATCAGACCTCTTCACCTGATGGTCCAAGGCTCATTCATGCTCTCGGCAAGATTTACAACACTGACTTCCAAGTAGAACAAAAGATTTCTCTAGTAACAGTCTGAAAGGGGCTGGTTCAGCCCAACACCCTTCCTACAACCTAGAAATCATCTTAGTTGGACCCCAATTATTTGTGTTTGTAACTACAGAGTGCATGAAGAGGAAAAGCAACAGGTAACAGTTGTTTCTTGCTGTTCACTGCCCAGCCTGTGAGCTGTGCAGCATTGCAGCCACTGCACAGCTGCCCAGTCACAGACAGAGGGCAAATCTCAACACAATACACTGCCAAAACATGCTCTCTCCACGTACAGGTCAATGTACCATTCCTACACGTGATGCACCACAAGAAACTAGTTCTGACTGAATGAAATGAATTATTGCATAAGACAGAAAACCATTCTACCTTACAGGAACACTTATTTTATAACACATTGTAGAAGTGATCTGTAAGGTCAACAGAAAGCACTGTCAGAGTATCAGGCTCCTCCTCATCTTCATCAAGGTCACTCTCTCTTACTGGCATGTGGCTCAAAGCAGTCTCCTCTGCACTGACCTCTTCATTCCTGCCTTAGGAAGGCATCAAGGAGATTCAGATATGAATGCTATCCACATGATGGAAACATCATATATCCATAACCAATTCTCACTTCTTGTTACAGAGGACAATTTCATCTATACATTTGTGAGGTGCCACATGGCAGGGTCCTTGTGAAAATAGGATAAGGTCAGTGTCATTGAACAGCACCAAAATACCAAGTGTCAAACCAGAGATGGATTATTTCAACTGTGCACTCAATACTCTAGAGAATGAGCTGAATTTCATATGCAAAGACAGGAAAGATTATTCACAACTTTACCTTCTTTTTACCCTTTAATTTTTGCACTTTTTTTACTCTCTTAAAAAAAAGAACAAAGGTTGTTAGTTTGTTATGCCCTCAGAGCCACTAAAGCCAATACCAAGCACAGGCCAACATCATGTCTAAAATAAACAATTAAACACATCAAAATCTCACTTTAAGCAATCAAGACTGAGATATGCAGCATGTTACTAAAACATCCCAGTTAAAACCCCTACAGTCTAAATCTAAAAAAAGATTTTAAAAGCATGATTGACAATTCACTTTCTTGTGTCATTACTTGCCTTTGCAGCTTTATAGGCACAGCATCACTTCTTTTTATTGGCCATGTTTGTTCACAGAAGGAAGCAAGACAACACTAACAAAGTAAAAAACACAGGTAGGGAGAATCTGACCCACCATTAACCCTCTATGGTCAAAGCATCCAATGAAGTCTACCTTATCAAGATCTTCCTCTTCTTCTTCCTCTTCTTCCTCTTCAGAGAAGTCAAGGAGTTTCTTGGCAAGCAGGGGATGCCACTGAAGACACTTCCTTTTTGGTCGCTTCCCAGTTCCTTCTCCTTCAGTTGAGTGATCCTTATTCCTGCTACTGCCTTTCATTACTGTGACCTGTCATGAAAAAATATTAAGTTCACAACACTGAGAAACATACGAGGCACTAATGCAAAAGACTCCCAGACTTTTTTTGACAAGATGTTAGATAGAGATTTATTCCAATTATCAACAATGCACGGACGTACCTTCTTCAAACTTAACATTTCCACTTAATGCCTACAGTAACTGGCAACATACAATGTAAGAGCACAAAGTAAGGATCCAATCCAGCTCCTGTCTGAAGGACAGCCGAGGAGTCCATACACTTCACTAGTCAAGTGAGAGAGACTCCACAGCTGTCCCACACCTGTATTCACTGTAGCTTTGCACATTTTGCCACTGAAAATGCCAGGACATCCCTCTTTCCAGCAGTGGAATGTATCACCAGTCACTCATCTATTAATCATGCATTTATATATAGCAATGTTGATGAAAAACCCCATGGTACCACGAGTTAGGACTTCTCCAGTGCCATTAAATGGTGCAACAGGGAAATCTGAGTCCCTAAGAGAAGTGAATTTTAATACACAAATTTGAAGCAAACAAGCAGTAGTTGCTGATGCTTCCAAAATACTGCACAGAAAACAAAAACCACATGCTGATCCAAGTGCAAAAGATAAATCATATCTACTTACTCATCTATCTTGTCTGCATGTGTCCTTACCTACTTGTCAGTAAACATACATGCTAAACACATCCCAATTACAAATGTAAGGGTTGACTTCAGAGACCTGCTACCCATGTAAGGGGCATATAAATATATAAATTAAATAAAATCAGTATATCACATCTGAGTACTGAAGCCCACAGCAAGCAAGCACTGCTGGCACAGAGTGTGGTCCCTCGTAGCTTTCTGTTTGTACTGTGTAGTAATCCTGACAGGAACATGGCTGGCTTTCCAAGAAAACAACACAAACATCAAGACAAACTGAACCTGAAAAGCGGTCAGTCAGCTACACCTTTATAAAGCTAACAAAAATTGATGAAGTCTCACAAAGGCTTCTCAGTAGCTGGATAAAGAAGCTGGGCTAAGCCCTGGTCCCACAGGCAAAGCTAGAAGCAGCTCTGTTGCTGATTCTCAGACAAGGGCATGGCAAGACCATACTGTATTTTTGGATGCTGCTTTCTGGAAGATGCTTGCTACAACACTGATGTTTTAGCTTACAGCAGCAAGAGGAAAAAGCTGCCACAACCTGCACTTAACATGGGCTGCCCAAGCCATGGTGCCACAACTGGGGCAAACATTTTGGGAGAACCATCCCACAGAGGGACTACAGCCCTGCATAGCTCCAACCACATTCCTATGTATCCCACCCATTTAGTGATCACTACTTCTGGTTTTGGTTCATCTTTTCCAGCTGTGTTTTGTGTCAGCTAACTTGCTGACATTTTGGCAATATGCCCTTGTTTGCCCCAGAAACGTGCGTTAAGCAGCTGCTTCCTCTGCTGACTCCAACAGTGCAGAAAGCTGAAGGACCTTCATACACTGCCTGCTGGAGGAAACAGGTCCATAAATTTTAAACTACATTTTAAAATGGCAATTTCCTGGATGGATATTAGGGTTTTTCAGCTCCTCCCCAGCCTGCTACCAGTTAAAGATGCCCTGTAACTCTGTAGCAGCTTTTCATTAATTTACATTCTTTTCTATCCCCATAATGATACTTCCACCTGGACAACATTTAAACTTTGATTTCATATTCTGTATCCAACTCCTGCTGGTTACAGTGAGTATTATACAGCACATAATCATGCACCATTTCACCTAAATCTCTGTCCACAATTTGCAAAGCAGATCCAAATAAAAAAAAAATCCTGGCTTTAAAAAAACATTAAAGGGTGGAAAATCAAGCCGCTATCCAGTATCACAAAATGCATGTTTGAAATTGTTTTTATCCTGCTGTAACCTCTGCCACGGACCACACCACACTGTGCTCCCCATCTGCCTCTCCTCCTGAAGTGCTGAACCACCATTTGCTTTTGTTTGGGATATTTTCAGACACAAGTCAACAAAGCTGAGCTAATCTTCAAGCAGGATCTTCAACTCCTGGGGGTATCAGAGATTCGTTCAGAGACTCAGAGTTTGCTAAGAGATGCAGATCTGCCTATTACTGTAGTTAATAAAGTATGTGGCCTGTTTCTGAGCAGGATAAATACGCTGCAAGTGCTAGGGGAGCGAGCTGCTTCAGCCCTTACCACTGACTTATGTAGGTGAGCTAATCATATGGCTTCTGCCTACAGTCAGGTCCAACTGTGATAAGTATTGCTGGTAGCCTACCTTGTTAGTGTGAAACGAAATCTATGAGGAGTGCTGCATGATCCTTCTTTACAAAGCTCAGCTGAAGTCTCAGGGTATTTCAACAATAGCTTTGCCTTTAGCCAGCACCTCTCTGCCTGCTGCTCTTAGATAGATAAACACAGGACTTAAGTGATCCCACGGTGTATTTTACACATCTTTTCCATCACCCCTGAGGCCTTGCTGATGCTCTACACTGAGTTCAGCAAGGCAGCAGAGACTCTAAGCACCAGTCACCTTGCAAACCCCAAAGGGGCTCTCAGTACCTTTCACCTCTTCAGTATAACCCAGCTCACAAATAACTTTCATTTTCCATGCATGAAGGGTAGATATTGAACACTCAGTTATCACTAAAATAAATTAACCAAAGCTCACCATACATTAGTGCTAAAATAGAAATTCATGCTCAGCTTCAGGAATTCTCAAGGGATGGTTGATTTTTTAAACTGTGAACAATTTTACCCTACTAGTCGTCACCCTGAAGCAGGAGCTTCACTATAAAGAGGCTTTTTAAGGAAGATGAGTTGTTACCTTAGCAGCTGAACACACATTTAAGAAGACCCAAGACACAGGGTAAGTCAGATCCTGGCTGTAATACAGCTGCCACATACTACAGAAAGACACAAAGTCAGTCTTTGCTTCCACAGAGTCAATCAACAAAACCCCTCCTGATCTGCCCCCGCCAATGGAAGGACTGAGGCCACAGACTGACTTCAATCTTTAACTGCATGGCCTGGAAGCCCCTCTCCCTTCAGATGTCAAGCTAGATTACTCTATCCTTTATGCCCTCTCTTCTTTCCTGCAAAATAGGGGGTCATTCATAACATGAACACAAAATTACTTCAGCCCCTATTTTGTAATACTTCTGTTTCCTAACCCTTGTTCTCCATTTTCACGTATTCAAGTTCTCCTAAGTTTTGATCTGTATTTCAGAAACTTTTTGGTGTCTGCTTTTAGCTCATGCCTCTCTCAGTCAAATGTAGGATTGGCATAATGAAAAATATTCTAATCCTCTATCACATCACATGGGACTTTTTCTCTTAAAAATAGATGCCAATGTAAGTGTGGTGAACTTGCTCTTTTTTTTTTTGATTGCTTCATCTTCCATATTACTACCCTCCCATTTTATGGGCATTTCTGTCATAATACTTGATATATTCCCATACTCATATGACAGAAGGCCATAAAAAAATCCAGGCAAATGTAAAATGCTGCTAACATGGACACTTTTCTTCCTTTTGGCAAGATGTAAATACTTATGAAGACACTCCATGGCCAAGTGAATGCATGTATGACAGTGAAAATTTTACTGGCATTATTTACTTCTTGAATTGCAAAACATCAGTGGAATCCGTTTATCTGACTCTTAAGAGTCCATTTATTTATCTAATTTTTTTTTCCCTTGACACATTGTCAATAGCATCTTAGATGTTTGTTTTGCATAAGAGACTGGAAGCTGGCAGGCAAAAGCAAGCAAAAAATACCAGCTCCTTTTCTTGCTTTTGAGGATCCCCAAGTACTGGCCTGCATCCCTACCAGAAAGCTTTTGACAAAAGAACTGGACTTGGACCCCACAAGAACCGAAGCACATTTGGCAATTAAAACGCTCCACAGAAACTCTGGGCAGCCATGGGCAGCCTTTGCATGATTTGGGCTTAAAAGCAGACAAGATACACAGCATGCAAAATACGAAGTTTGTCGTAACTGGAATTCATAAACCAGTAAAAATATCATTCATCTTTTAAGATGTAATGGCTTTTAGAAGTTAGAAAGAGTAAAAATCATTAGAACTAGGTAACAAGATTCTAAAAGTTAATTCTCAGCTTAGGGATGATAACATTAAGTTTTGTTTTCCTCCTATCCTCTGTTATTCATAAAATCTTATATCCACAGGTGATCAACTTCTGTGGAAATAATTCTGGGTTTATCTCACCCCACAGTTGACCTGTTACAGAGAACGCTGCTTGTGCTTGTGCTGAACAGGGTGAGCTCACCAGGCATTCCCCAAACCATGTCCACAAACACCACAATCCCTCTAAAGTTCTTCAAAAGTGAGGAAGCCCTGCAGGGCACATATTGTTAATACAGGCCAGAAAGACATTCAAGACCTGCAAAAGCAGAGTCTCAGAGATGTGAATGGTGACTGTGGCGTCCTGCCTGTTGGAAGGTTCTCCATGGAACAATGTCTGAACTTCAGCAACACTCATCTCATTTCCATGAAGACCATGGAAATGAATTTCTGCTTTCCTGTTACTTTAAAACAACATTTCCTGGAATCCAGCTGGGCTCTCAGCTGACTCAATGAAGATTATTGGTACAAAGTGGCAAAAGGAGAGTTTCGAGAGGATTTTCCACACTTTCTGCTCTGTTATACACTACCTAAATTCTCTACTACTTCATATAAGCAAATAGCCAAGGGAGAACAGAGTACTGAACTATGACACTAATAGCTTGGTGTTTTTGGGGCTACTGAGTCAGTGAACCGAGCTGTTTCAACAAAGAAGCAGAAGATTGGAAAATGAGTGCATGTTCTCACAGGTCTAGTGGAGGGAAGAGGTATCTGAATTTTCAAATAAAAGCAAAATGAGATTGCTGGCTGTAAAATACACCTACACAAATATAAGAAGTGTTTTTAAAAACAGGATAAATTTCCTTTAGCTCTGGAATAACCAAACCGGAGTATTTCTACAATGTATGACAAAAACTAGTTGGCACTAATTGCTGACCAGTCAATGAATATACTCTTTATTGTTTCACAGGAGAAAGCCATTAATGAGCTTTCTAATTTTCGGAGATATGATGGTTTAATGGGGAACATGCTGAGACTCAATAGGGTCCTGTTTGCCAGTGGAGGTTTGGGATAGACTGTCACCACAAGAAACACTTAGCAACAGACCTATAAGTCTTAGTTAATTTTTAATGACACACTCTTCCATTTTCATAAATGATTTTAAACTGTTCCTTATTCTCAAACTCAGATCTGCATTGCTTTATTCTCTAATATATAAAATTAAACACCAACATCAAAAAAGAACATTAACGGCTCATTTTTTAATTATATTGGGTTTTTTTAAGTGTCTGTCATACCTACCAAGAAGGAATAAAAGCAACATGCAACACAAATCAACAGAGTTTAAACTTCAGCTCTACTCCTTCTCTGTTAATTCATATGAGCACAAGAAGTAATATTTTATGGAGTTTTTTTTATGCAAAGGAATCAACCAGGTTTTGTCCAGTATGAAAAGCACTTTATGTTGAACACCTGTACTCACTTTTGAGATGGTATCAGGATGCCTCATCTTAAGAAAAAAGGGGTAAATTTGTTGCTAGTGTTCACTTTTTTATGAGCATATCGTTAAGCTTTGCTTTGTTTAATACTGTCATAATCAAGACTTCAGAGCTATCAGTAAGAATGTAGCAAGACATTTCAACAGCCAGCTTTCTCCAAATCTGCTTTTACAACAGAGACCACAGCGATAGCAAGTGCACAGGATGGCACAAGAAAAGCTCACATTGAACAGGAAAATCTTATGCACTCAAAAAAATTGCCTCATCTGTACAAGGAATACTCTGCCCAGATGTGTCACCAATCCAGGCAACCGTGTTTTAAAAGTTACTACACAAATGTGAATCTTTCCATAAAACTTAAGCATAACACAAGAAATACAGCTTGGAAATCATGAGGAGATATGTAATCTACTGCAAACTCTTTTTATGATGGCCAACTTTGAATACTAATTTCTTGGTTTTCTTTCTCTCTTTTTCTCTCTTCATTTATAGAGGACAACATGAAGAAATAAAATAAAATAGTATTTTGCTTTGTAGGGAATTCTTCAGGCTATAGGAATGTCCTCATTATAGCAAGGGGAAGACATGCAAACTCTGCCCGCTAAAATTGTCAAAAGACACACTTAAGAACCGGACCTTATTGTTACAGTTCATGAATAAACTGATACAGAAACTAAAATAAACCAAATCTTAGTATACATCTTGACTATCTATTGGGTTTTCCTTATGCCCCTACCAAAGAACAAACAGAGTTTATGAACTTTATTTGGCCATGCCAGTATTTCATCCGACACACAGTCTGAAATTTGGTATGCAACCCAACTTGGAAGTTCTACATTACCACCTGGAAAACCAAGTTAAGACTGTATCATGGTTTGCTTGCTGTCAGTAGGGCAAAGTACAACTTGGTAGCTATAGTCTAGAAAATACACTAAAAAAAATAAAGGAAAAAAAACTAAACAGCCAAAACAGAGAAAGATGGGCAAAGAAAAACAGAGTGGAAAAAAAGGCAAAGAAAAGAAAAAAATGAAGAGAAAGGGTGAAGACAAATAAGGGGAAAAACAAGTGGGTGGCCTTGGTTGATGGCAAGAAGAGGGGGGCCAGGCCCTGGAGAGCACTCTCTTGCAGGCAGTGGTGCAGGAGCAGCAGAAAGGAATTGTCTGCCAGGGGCGGTCATCCAGCACCGTGGCACTCCTGGGGCTGTGTCACGCAGGGGGACGGCATTGCAGAACAAACCATTGTCCTCATCCCATGCATTAAACATAAAACATGTAAGCTAATTACAAAAGGTAAGTGGCATATGATACCTCAAACATCTTACTAAAAATGTATTTTAAAAGTCTAATCAGAATGTACTGAATGCAAGTAGGATGATCAAATAGGAGTTTGGACAATCTTTAGAGAACTGGGAGGTGTTAGTCTTCATAGTCTTTCATTGCGTCATTTCTTGGTTATTTTTTCCATCCATTTGGATGGTCATCCCCCAATTTGAATGTCAGGTAAGTCACTTTCTAGTAAAACCAAATGAGTACATTTATCTTAAACTCATCAGTGCTAGAAGGTACCAACAACCATGCTTGTAGGAACCATGCTCCTGGATCTGCAAAAATAACCTTTATAAAGTGAGACATAGTTTAGGAAATAGTGTTTTTATTTTCTACTATGCCTTATCTTAGGTATATTGGATCTCTAAAAAAAGTCTACCTACTGATTTTTGAAAAATAATAACGCTACCAACACTTCCCAAATGGACCAGCTGAGGCCAGGCACAACAGGTTTGGCTCTATTATGGGACACACACTTAATGAAACCTGTAGATTAAATGACAAGCCACCAACCCCACAGGAAATGTCTGCCCTGTTTGGACAATGCATTTTCTGTTTGGCAGCAACATCTCACTTCCACATCAAAACAAAACACTGAGGCCACTCATAAACAACACACATCCACAAACCAAACACCCACTCGGTAGGTGAGCATTAAGTTCAGAAATGGAGGAGGTATGGGAAACATGTCTGTAATTCAGGAGCAGGAAGGAGCACAGGCAAAGGAGGAGGAGGAGGAGGAGGTGGCATCAAAAATGTTGTTGCTACCCAGTGACAACACTGACCATGCTGGGGCTGTGTAACTGCATCATGGCACTGGCACCCACGCAGGATAAAGGGAGGCCGAAAAGGATTCTCCAGAGTGCTGGATCCAGCAGCTGTGCCACGGTCAGGAAGCCAGGGAGGTGCATATGGGCAGGGACTGTGGGGCACCCGGGGGCAGGACAACCTCTTGACCAGCTGCCCCCTGGGCTGGGAGTGCCTGTGGCACAGCAAGGGAGCACAGGTGTGTTCCCAGCAGCTGGTACAGCTCCTGGGGTGCAGGAGTGCGGCCAGGCACTGCTCCCATCCCACTAGCCCACAGACAAGGGGCTGGGCATGTTGGCTGTCCTACAGCTCCTGCATCTAAGTGCCAACTCTCCAGCCACATAAAGTTACCACCTGGAATTTCGGAAAGAGGGAAAGAGCAGTACTGTGGGAAAAGGAAAACCCATGTTGGCATATGACAGCTGTGCTGAGCAATGTCCTCACAGGAGCCCTTCATGGGATAAGAAGAAAGCCAAGGAGACATTCTCAGAGCAAGTTCTACGCCCGCTGGAAAGGACAGGGAAGACACAGAACAAAACCAACTCTGGGCAGCAGGTAGAGGGGTTGGAGGTGTTTGTTTCCAAACTAGGCCCCAGCTCCTGACAGGTCAGAGGGTTCCAAATCAGTACCCCCGGGGTGGGAGTGGGTGTGGGGAAGGAAGCTCGCACCTAAGGGTCACCCTTTTAAAAGTAAATTTAAAAACATATCCCCAGTAACAAGCAGCACACACCACAAAAATAGAACCCCAGCCAAAACACCCAAATGGTCTGTGTGCAGTTGCCTCTATGAAGCAACATGCTGGTGCAGATCGAGGGGAAAGCTGCCCATCACCCCTGAGCTGCAGGGTGTGCACCTTCAGTGGAAGAGTCTGCCTCGCAGAAACAGGTCTGAGGGTAGAAATCACTAACACCTTTATTCAAACAGAAGCATTAATACCTCCCAACAGGAGCTTATAGAGTCACTCAGAAAAAAACCCCAGTGAATGAAGACACAGGCCTTAACCAAACCAGGCCTTTTTTTTGCCTTGAGTTTAATTTAAGGTAGGACGTTTCCTATCACAGGATTCATTTCAGCCTTCAGCAGCTGCAGAGGTACAAACAACAAAACCAGAAATCAAGCAAGTCTCAGGCTACAGCTACACTTAATTCACTGAACAAGCCTCCAGTGACACACTCCCCTAACCAAAATTTCATGAAGTCATGAAGTGCAGAACACAGGTGTTTGTTAGGGCGAGAGGTGTCTGTCTGGACACCGGGTGCTAACCACCCCACGTGCCAAACAACCACCGCAGCAGGTCTGCCCACAGCCTGGTGCAGCTCCTGGAAAAATACATCTGGGTTATTACCCCAGTGATTTACTTTGCCTGGAGCCTCTGAAGAGCAGGCTGAGGGGTTTCCCTGCTTCATGGTCTGTGCAGTGATAATGCATGGGAGCCACACACTGGGGAGCAGGGTAAGGCCTCCTGCACGTGTAGGTGAGGCCACTCACCCTGAAGATGGACATACTGGGACACCGGCACTACTAAACCTGGCGCTGCTTCTAGGTGAAGGAGATGTAGCCCACACAGCCTGCAAACTTGGACATCCTTTTCCTCCAAAGCAGCATTTCTTTTTACTTCTACATCTGCTGCTGCCACAGGAGAGAGTGCCAAGAAATCCAGGAAGGTGAGCAGAATAAATGCCTGAAATTCAAAACACAGAGGAGGCAGAACCTGCTTCACAATGCTTCCTCCCACGGAGAGAGGGATAATGACAACATCTGCTGTGAAAGCCCTCTGCTGATACCAGAGCAATTTAACAACAAAGCATCTTTCCTACAGGAACACAGAGTAGACTGGGAAATGCAACCACTTCTCAGACAGGAGATGAGTGCTTGTCTGCAGAGCATCATAGACCATAGCAACAGCTCCAACAAACCACTGTCTTTTAGCAAGTTAGAGCTGAGAAAGCACAGCTTGAAAAATCTGCTTTGTGCTCCCGTGTGAGCTAGACTACCTGAGTCTACATGGGGAGCACCTTTTCTAGACAGCTGTGAATTCCTGCTTTTTGCCATTATTTTAACATCACAAAACGAAAATCACCAGATTTCCCTCCAGTTTTTCAAGAGACTACACAGTAAATCTCAGCATAAAGAGCTCTAGAGCCAGTGAGCTCACAGGGAAGATGGCCATGGGAAACACTTAATGTTCAGTGCATGGGCTTTCCCATCAGATCATCCCCAGAGGGGCACGTGCAGCTCAGCAACAGCTTCCTCACTGAAGGGCCTATCAGCTAATGACTCCAAGCCAAACTGGAACTGGATGTGAACAAGGATGGCCTGGAGTTCCACTCACAGCCTTCAGAGGATGAAAGCCTCTGAATGGAAAAAAAAGTCAGTGTTCTTGACTTGCCACTCCCAAAGCTCCATTTTTATCTGATTAGTAGGCATACAAACTGTTGTATGGTCCAGTCAGGGAGAAACACAGCCAAAAGCTTTTGCACAGTGCAGAGTAGCACAGAAGAGACGTTTCTGCAGCAGACGTTGCGGGATGAGCACGGCTGAATGGCAAAATTGTTCAACTTTCCTTTTCACCTCCTATTGACTGTGTCCTGGTATGCTCTGCAAAACCAGACAATGCAGCTGTGTCCAGTGCTGCTGCAATCCCTTCTAAGGTTTACCATGTGTGTAAGGAAGCTTTCATAATAAAATTCACTTGTAATTACTACCAGAGTCAGGGGAACCATATACAGCTATATGAGCAAATGAAGGAATTACTCCCTTAATACATATTTAATAGGCCATAAAATACCCTTGCACAACCCAGTATTATACTTTGTCTACTTCTGCTCTCTTCAGCTCAAGTGCAGTAGGCCAAGACAAATGACTATACATCCCCTAGAACAGCTACTACCCGCTTCCCCCATGGAAGAGCCACTAAATTAATGGCTACAGACAGCTACTACTCAGCTTTATGTATCTTCAATATAAAGCTTATAAATTAAGGTAATGTAACTCTTATGCATCTCAGAGACAACAATAAGAAGGCTATAGAAAAATTTCAAATAAAATGGTCTTGTGCAATGTTCACTTACATAAATATCAAAGCACTGACTTGACAATAAATTCCTAGCTGCTACAATATTTTATGCAGAATAAAATTGTCACGATTACCCTCCATCCTCTTCCCTTACCAAGAGATAGAAGCGTGTAAAGCCAAAAATTAGTGAAAAGCAAACCCCTGGGATTCTGTTCCCTGTATGAACTCTGGGTTAATTTCCAAGCTGTTGGCAATATTAAAGCAGTCACTTTGCCAAAATATAACCTATCTCAAATTAGACATAACCTAGGAAGGTAAACAGAATGCCAAGGCAGAGCAGAATTTTGCTAAAAAAAAGGCTATCAATCTTTTCCCCCAAATAACAAGAGGAAATAGCCTCAAGCTGCACCACAGGAAGTTTAGACTGCATATAAAGAAAAAATTTCCCCACCAAAAGGGTTTGTCAAGCATTGGAACCTGCTGCCTGGCGATCTGGTGGAGTCACCATCCCTGGAGGTCTTTTAAAAGACATGTAGATACAGCACTTAGGGACATGGCTGAGTGGTGCGCTTGGCAGTGCAAGGTTAATGGTTGGACTCAGTGAGCTTCAAGGTCTTTTCCAACCTAAATAATTCTATGTCAAGTAAGTGGAAACCAAACTACATTAGATATATTTATTGGTTTTATCAGTTACGTATTTATCTTCTTTCTGAAGGTAGCATTTTAAGCATCAGGAATGGGTTTTTAATGTAGACTAGACTACTTAGTGCAGTGGTTTAATTTGATCACAGGAGGAAATATAGCTAAAGGAACTTTAATTAAAGGAACTCCCAGAACTAAGCAGAACTACATAAAAACTTTTGGGTCTATCAAAATTTGTAATGATTTTGAAAGTAGATGTATTATCTCAATGTACAATTTTCAAGTGCCATCTAGTGGTTATTTTCTTTTTAACTAAAATTTGGTACTTAAAAAAACCCATTTTCCTTATTTTTAAAAAGTTTGTTATTTCTATCACTTACTATTATTATGTGACTCTTGGCCTTGCAAATGTAAGTAGATGCTTAAATTAAGCCTAAGCATTCTGATGAACTGAATTTTGGCCAGAAAACGGCTGATTTCAGGACTGAGGAATTAAAAGGTAAAGAGGAAAAAACTTACCCATCTCATCCACAGAAACAAAATAAGACATAATTTAGAGCTTTTTCAGTACAACTTAATGACTTATGATGAGAAAATTCTGACTTGTTGGAAGTCTGCAAATAATTAGGACCTCAATTGAACACACAAGAAAATCCTGGAGAATAAAGCATGTTTTAAGCATTCCTCACAATGGATAAAGCCAAAGATCCTCTGTGCCGTATCAAGAGGTTTCTGTTTTACCCTCAACCCAACCTGTGATCTTACACAGGCCCAAAACTTTGGTAAGTTTGGTCACTTAACATATGAGTGTCATAATGTGAACAATTACTTCCTGTCTTTCGTGCCCTGTTTCAAATATCTTTTTTATTCCCCATGTATAAGGAATTTGGCTTATTAAGTATCCTGAAAAATAGTGTGCCCAAGAAGGCACCAAACCTGTGGAGTGTACCATGCAGACGACACGCATGAAACATGCAGAGCATATCAAGTCCTCAATTTAATGTTCATGCAAAGACACACATGTGCTTCCATCTCCATCTGGAGATCACTAGATGCAAAAATGGAAGTCTATGTCTGTTAGGCAACCAACCACTGAAAATAGCTGAGCTTCCTTACATAAAACCTCTGAGAGCCTAGAAGGAAGATGGTTCTATTTCTGTAACATACTTTCACAGAGCTACAGCAATATGCCTATGATTTTGTGCCTGTCTATGCCTATAGAAAAGTATCAGAACACAGAGTTTAAGACTGAGCCAAAGTTAAAAACATACCATTACCAAATATAATCTTTTTCTACTGACTTTTCAGCTTTCTTGCTGTGGTAGAATCAAATTTGCTGCATAAAAAAAAAAATCATAATAATTCCTAGCTCTTATTCGTTATGTCTTGGTTTCAAAGCACTTTAATGAAGCTGGGAACATTGCTATCTTTTTAATTTTTGCACTTAGGAAAGAGTTTGAGAGAGGTGAAAAACCTTGAAAAAAAGGTCAGAATCAAATCCATGGTCAAACTGGGAAGAGAGCTCTGATCCCAGCCCTGGCTCCCTTCTGCTGTCTCTCCCTTCCAGATGAAGAAACTCAAAACAAAACTTCCACATTCAGCAACCACTCTGTGTGCTTGCTACATGGGCAATCAGACATCACACATGCCCAGCCAGGCACACTTCAGATCCACCTCCAGGAGGGCCTTCATGGAGCTGCAGAACTCAGACAATGAAGTGGAAGCACACACACAGCACGTGCCCTTGTGTAGGTCCATGCTGCTGCCCATGCCCTGAGCAGCCCTGTCCCACAGGGAAGTGCTCTGTGTGGCACAGCCTCATCAAGCCAAGTGCATTTCCACCAGGACACGGGCAGCAAGGAGTCTGCAGGGCAACCCGAGCTGCTTGTGCCCACAAAACACTACAGTGCCTGTAAGCACCTCATTTTAGACCTGAGCACTGACTCCCATTAGTAATGCACACGAGCCCTTAAACACAACATTGAACCTGCCTATCTGATTTGGGGCTTATCCAACATCCTCCGTGTAATAATCCATGTACACGTCCTGGAAAACCTATAGACAGTGAAACTACCTCTGGGCAGTTATATAAAAAAACAATGCAAAGATCTGGAGATGCAGGAAATCACAAAGCTTCCCCTGAATACAATACATAATTCCAGAATGAATAAAAAATTTACTTATCACACAGATAAATGAAAAGGAATAATCAATGTTACTAAAAAACCCACAGAAGGTGGAATGTTTTTTCTATTCCATGTATAGCCCAATAAGGCAACTCAGCACATTAAACTCCACTTTAAACACCTACTGAAATAATGAAAGTATTTAAAGTCCCATAGTTCCATTATTTCATTGCCTAAATTGTTGCACTCAACTATTCAGTTAATCCATTAAAAAGGCACAGAACTTTTGGCCTACATGACTGCTAGCTCTTTTTAGGATAAGGGTATTTTGTGTATTTCCTCATGTGTGTCCCTTGTAAGAGACCAAACACTAAAAAGATCAGAGCCAAGCCAGTAAAGCAGTTCATTCCCCCAGGATGCCACACAATACCAAGCCTAAATCTATTGCTTTTTTTGCAGGTGAAATACAAAGAAAAAAACTGGCATGCAGATTTAAAGAACTTCATTTGATGGAAAAGGTCTAATGATCAAACACGCACAGCTAACAAAATTAAGAAAAAAAAAGGAAATTTTTACTGTCATAACTTTAAAAATTGCTTTGAGAGCCACATATACAGTAGTATGGGCTGCCATTCTGTAATTGTAAACAACGTCCTCAAGTGTGTAACTAAGCAGACTCATCTCTTATAGACAGCAATTCACTGTAGCATTATAGCCACATTCTCCTGAAGCTCAATGGTTCACGAGTATGAATTACCTCAAATTTTCGGAAGAAAGCAAGCAACCAAAAAAATCTGTTCTTTGCCAAGGAGGTAGCTTTATGCCATAAGAACATTTCAGTGTTTCTCCCCCCCTAACAAACTCTCTCAAATAAGCCTCGAACTAAACCATCAGAAGTAAGCAGGGCTGTAGACAATGCTCCCATTCTCAAGCCATGTGCACGCTCACTAATGTTGCAAAAATGCATCACCACCTCGAGTTCTGCTGAACATAACAGGCCCTTTTAAGGAGAAAGAGACTTGGCTTATTTTTAATTCATGGAAAGACAATCACATGATTCACAATGTCCACTTCAAAAGACCTAAAGCTAGAAATGTGACATGAGCTGCACGTGAAAAATTTCGGTAAAATATTTTTGCTTCATTCTCTTTAAATCTAGACAAGGTAATTATTAATTTTCATGCACTAACAAACCATTACTTCAAGAAAAGGCAAATATGAAATACTAAATTCATAGCACCTGTGGGTCTCTAGTCCTGCTCAAGGCAGGCTTAGCTTCAAAGCTGGATCACAGTGCCCAGGTGCCCAGCTAGGAATGAAGAATCCACCACCTCCTTGGGCACCTGCTCCATCACTCTCAAAATGGAAGACATTTTTTCTTATGCTGATCCAGAATTTCCCCAGTTGCAACTTGCAACTACCACCTCTTGCCCGTCCTTTCAACTTACCACCTCTAAGAGAAGTCTAGCTCCCTCTTCTTCATAATTATTTTACAGATAGTTGGCGTCAACTGGAGCCTCCCCATGGCCTTATCAGTCAACACACAACCAGCTCTCGCAGCCTCTCCTGGTATACATCATGTGCTCCAAACTGAACCACCTCAGTGGTCCTCGACTGTGCTCTCTCCAGTCTCTCTGTATGGGTGTACAGTCTCAGGAGGGCAGAGCAGGAAAACTCTTCACTCAACCTGCTGCCCACACTCTTGTTCACGCAGCCAGCCTTCAGTTTGATTTTGTGGCTGTAAGGTCTTGCTGCTAAGTTCTAGTCTACTTACTGCCCGTTAGGATCACCAGGTCTTCTCTGCAAAGTTGTTTTCTCCCTTTCTTTTCGTGAACCATCGTTGGTTCCTGTTAGCCCACTCCAACTTTCTCAAGTCCCTCTGAATAGCAGCTCCTGTATATCCACTACTTCCACCAACTTGGTGTAACCTTCAATTTGCTAAGGGTGCAAACCAACCCATCAATTGTATCACTAATGAAAATATTACTCACTGGCATCAGTATCAGCCCTGAAGGAGAACCACCAGTAACCCTCTGCCAGTTCAGCGCTGAACCACTGGCTCAGCCAGCATCTTACAAGCTGTGTAATGTGTCCAGCAACCCATCCAGTCAGAGTTCAGTTTGGCTCCAGGGATGCTAATGAAGTGTCAAAAGCCTTAGAACCACCAAAACAAGGTTCTCTGGTCTCCCGAAAATGTCCACAGCATTTTGTCTCCATCACTTTTACATTAAGGAACAATTTGCTCACGGTAAATTCATGTTTGGCTGTTCCATGTCCCCTTTTTGTCCTTCATGTGCCTTCCATGAGGACCAGTGTTGCAGTCCTACCAGCGACTGAGCCAAGAACAGCCAGCCTGCTGTCTCCCAGACATTTCTTTGTGCCTTAGGGCACGATTAAACACCTCAGGGGCTGATTTCTTCTGCCTGCATGATCCATAAGTGATGACACTCTTTCATTTGACCTGTGGTAACCTGACACTACAACCATGCTACCATATTTGCCCATAATTCCAAATGCAGAAGGGCTGGAAATACTGGTATCTGGAGAACAGGTAACACAACTTGTCTCAGCCCCTCCTGTTTTGTTTTTTTTTTGTTTTTTTTTCTCAGCAAGCTACCCAACACTACAAACCCAAGTTTGCAAACACCTCTCCCCCCACCTGAGAAAAAAAATAATTAAAAAAAAACTCAGTCAGCAAGACAGCAATAGCAAGTGAGCTTCCTTGTCAAGTAATGTGTGTCATTTGAGAATATAAGAGCACCTGGCACCTAATGAACAAAATCTAAAATCCAGATGATTGACATCCTCAGAGTTCTGCAGTGGGAATGCCGGTTCACAAGTCTGTTGTTCTAGGCTCAAGCATCTAAATATAAACAAGTTTTCCCTGAAAGTCTAGGTCAGGTCCCTGATGAGCTGGTAAGCAACTGGAGAGACAACTCCACATGATTTGTTCACGAAAACTTACCAAACCAGTGGAGATGCCCAAGTAGACAGGACTTTCCAAATGAAGTTTTAAAATAATTTAACTTCCTTGGTTTGCAGGCCCTTTAAATACTCTAGAATTGCTACAGGATGCATTAATTGGGCAGCAATCTCTGGGATACACAGGTCTTTCACAAGCCTAAGTGGTGACACAAAGGATCTCATTGCAAGATACTGGTCAGCCCAGTGAAGAATCAAAGATTTAAAATCAGCTGAGCCAGTTCCTTCTATGACTAGTCCAGATTTGCACTAAAACCTCTCTGCAGGAAGCAGGAAAAGGTTTTTCTTTCCTTTTAAAAAAGATATTTTAAGCAGAGGAGCACTTTGGAACACAAAAACCCCCTCTCAAACATGGCTGTGGATCCTTGCTTATTAAATGCCGGGCTGTTAATGAAGCCCTCTCAGAATGGGTGGATTTCATGGGTATGTGAACGCGAACACACACCGTTCATTAAACAGTAACTCAGAAACCTCCATTTCTGAAACACTGAGTGGTCCTTTGTCTTTATCTTCTGATGCCCATTTACAATCCAATACAACTCACAAAGCTGGACCCTTTTACTCATTCACCAAACTCAAAAAAAAGTCTCGGTTAAAAAGAAAAAAAAAACTCTTAAAATATGAGCCAACAAGCCACAACTAATTTAAGCTCTCATCACTCTCAAAAAATGTTCTCCATGTATATCCAGCATTTTCAAAAGACTAGAGAAACGGATGAGTTTCTCTTGAACACTCTGTGTATCAATGATGGCAGGCTATTGTGGGCAAGTAAATACTTGTTATGCAGTTTACTGTTCCATGTGCTCCTACAGAGTGCACATGCTACCATCTATGCTACAGTCATTATCGATGACCTGAGTTCCTCTGCTGACATAAATTGCAATGCTGTGGTCAAGGAGAGAAGCAGACAACTGTGGATGTGCCAGGCTACTTGATCAATCCTATCATCTTCATGCTATTATATGAACTCAGTGGGGAGATACCTTTAGTTCAGTGGACTGTAAGGACTTATTTTTTTCCCCATTAACACAGACCTGAATTCTTTGTGTTTGGGCAACCTCATAGCATCTTCATGGAGTTACAAGTTACACTGCAGAGAGCTTAGAAATTCCCTCCTGATTGGGAAGTTTTTCCGTGGAACATGAAAAGTGGAAGAATGAACTGACATCTATGTGCTTTAACATCTTTTCTGCTTTCTTTGCATCAGATTAAATGACTCATCCCAGTCATAATCACTAGAACTGAATTTGTGAAAACTGGCTCTCATTAACGATTTCTGATGTTGGCATTAAAGACCTCAGTTTGCTATATATCATAGTTAAGCTATGACAAGTCAAACATTTGGCTAAAGCTTAGGAAGAGCAAATGAGTTCTCATCACTGTACACATTCTAAGGGCAAAGTCAGCTCACAGGAAAAAGTACACCACTTCCACAATCAGCTGTCTTTAATTCACACTTCCATTGCATTGGCCTACCACTGAACAAGCCCACAGAGACAGGCAGCACAAGCAGATTTACAAAATGTATAGGCAAAGTACTCAGTAGAACATTTACACACTGAATATTTTCTTGAAAAGATGCCTCAGGACCACCCATGGCAGCCACAGCAACTTCTAGTAACAACAAAACCAAATAGAAAGCTTGTTTAAAGTTAAAAGAAAAACCAAAAAAACCCCAACTACATACATGAAAGTATTTGACATAGGCACTCCTAAGAAACACAGAGGTCTGGAAAGAGAGCACTAACACATGAAATGTAGGTTCCCTCTGCTGTCAGGTTCCATGTTCTGTGATTCAATTCTTTGAGCACCTTATGAATACGAAACGTGTGAAAAACATCTCCTTTACATTTAGGATTTTGTTATTGTCAGCTGCTCTTTTTTAATTATGCCCTGTGCACTTCAAAAATATGGAGTAATATTGTAAACTGGAAAAGCTGCAGTC
Organism: Serilophus lunatus; assembly: GCA_013399895.1. NCBI lineage: Eukaryota > Metazoa > Chordata > Aves > Passeriformes > Eurylaimidae > Serilophus > Serilophus lunatus. Next base: position 1,306,828 of record VXBA01005700.1, on the reverse strand, counting down.
AAAAACAATGTTGCCACAAGTAGAGGACATCAGCTTGCACTGTTTCATTAGATTTCCTTTTGGCAAGGTTTTCTGGAGAACCGTCAAGAAAGTACCAGAGGCCCGCAAAAACTGAAAGGAGAAGGTCTCTCAGTAAAATAGATTGTTTAAACTTCAGGTTCTCTTTCTGTTTACATTATCACTTATTTAAAACTCACATTTCTCAACCAACAGCCAAAGAAGTGGCTTCATGAAAAAAACTCCCAACAGTCTGGCTCCAGCTGGGTGGTGAAAACTGCTTCTCTAGTTCTCCGGCAGAAAAAAAGTCAAAACAATAAACCTCCAGCCAACATAAAAAAGCCACTTCACAAGTAAGCCACACATCAGACAAGACTGGATAGTTAAGATTACAGGTAGGCATTATGGGTTTTATCTTTCTATCTTAAAGACCACAGAGAAACAAAAATGGAAATATTGTTTTTCCCAGTTCTTTTGATCACTACTGGGAATCTTTGCTAATTGTTTAACAGATATAAAATTGAGTACTTGTGAATACCTCCAAACTTTTAATGAGCATTACAAACTGCATTATTATGCCAATGCAGATATTCCTAGATGGAAATACAGATACACATTTAGGCAAGATGTATCTACATCCAACTGTGTATACACATCAGGTCATAACCTCAAGGCTTTACATCCAATTCGTCTGCCACCATCTCTGGAGAAACAGCAGCTGCACCCACACACAAGTCAAAATATAGATAACTGAAATGAAACTATTAGTATCAAACTATTCCTGATGAGACCCCTTCCTCTACATTTAAAGAATTAATCTCTTCAAATGGAGTATTTTCTGTTTTCTCACAGTACCACATTATCAGCAGGGTTGGAAGAGACCTTAAAGAGCATCAAGTCCAACCCATAATCTAACAGCCCATCATCTAAACCATGGCACCAAGTGCCTCATCCAGGCTACTCTTGAACATCCAGGGTCAGTGACTCCACCACCTCCCTGGGCAGCCCATTCCAATGGTGGATCACCCTTTGTGTGAAGAATTTCTTTCTAATATCAAGTCTAAACCTCCCCTGATGGACCTTGAGACTGTGTCCTCTTGTTCTGTCACCAGTTACCTGAGAGAAGAGACCGACCCCCGCCTGACTACATCCTCCTGTCAGGTAGTTACAGACAGCAATAAGGTCACCCCTGAGCTTCCTCTTCTCCAGGCTGAACAACCCCAGCTCCCTCAATCACTCCTCACAGGGCTTGTGCTCCAGCCCCCTCACCACCCTTCACCATTCTCTATTGAGTGACACAGCAATGTCATTGAGATTTAGTCTTTTAATACCGATTTGCTGCATAGTCAATTATCAATGAATTGATCATGTCAAAGTAATTGTAAACGATACAATGAAGTCACAGAGACTAAAACAGTTTCTATTTGCTGTAGTTTTTGGTTTACTCAAATGAGGCAAATCTGCCTTCATTTTTTCTCAAAAGCCAGTCAGAGTCACTTTTCTGTTTGCATCAGGAACCAAAGCAGGTAGACTTAAACTACAGAGAAGAACAGTAACAGCTACCCTCGACCTTTTCACCTTCCTGCAGTCAACTCACTGATTGTAGCAAGAAAACTATTTGCCCATCAACCCACCCTCAAACTTTGCCTTGCCCAGAACATTCATCCATCCCCTGGAACAGAGAGGAGCAGAAGCAGAGAATACAAGACACTGACCATCCAGTGCTGATAAAGTAAGAATAATGAACAGCCCACAATGCACCCAAACAATAACTACCAAGTTATTACTTACTCCTGCTGCATCCTTATGAACACAGCTTTCTTTGACAACATCCAGGTCAATGCAGCAGTTGCCATCTCATGGCATTCCTTTCATCACACTACCCTGTGGCAGGTGAGTGGCTTTGGCCACCCACATCCCTGCCTGCAGCCACCACAGGACAACACACTGTTAGAGGCACCAGGACAGCTGAGCAGCATCTTGGGCCCTGCTCTTCCCTGCACACCAAGGGCTGCAGGAAGGCAAGTATGAGCATCCCTCCAATGTCCAAGGACGTTGACAAGTGCTTCCAGCTACAGCATTAACCTTGGGCACTGCAGGGGTTTTATGCTGCTGATTCCATTCCCCACAACATAACTCAGCGCTCTTCCCACATCACGGAAGTCAGCAAAGATTTCACTTGAAACAGCCTCAGCTGCCTCCACATCAATGACAAGCTTGGTGCCACACATGGTCCCATTCACTCCATAAAGCCCACTCAGTCCACTGCCAGCCTTCTCTCTGAGGGCTTAAAGTTAGAACTTCTGTACACCTCATCTGCACAACTCACACCTGCAACAGTGCAGCACAACTGACTTCAAAAGCTAAAAAAGGCCCTAAAGACAAACTCCTTTCAGTTGTTATTCAGATGTTTGCTTGAAGATAAAAGGGTGTGTGTGTGGAGAGAAGGGATGGAACAGGAGATATATTGGACAGAACACCTTAGAGTCACTGTTTTTATAAGAAAAGCAGACATCAGTTATTGTTATGAGAGTAATAGCACATCAAGTATACTGAGTATCTGCTAGTACTCAGGACAACTCCAGGCATAACTCCAAAGCATGTCTCCTGAAGTCCCAAGATGATGTTAGGTCTTCATCTTGCAGAACACCGTAGGCTTGAATGTACTGTGTTCAGCTTCAAAGACATCTTTAGAAAGCAGTGTAATGCATAAGAAAACATCTCCTTATTAAAAGGACTCTGCACTTAAGCAATTGATTTTTTTGCCTAGACATTCATTAAAAGAGAACAGTAACCTCACACACAAAATTATAAACAAGCTGAGTGCAATAACCAACACATAAAAACCCCAGCCCCGTAAAGACATCTCTCTGGAGAACAGAGAACAGACCAAAACAAACAAAAATCCCAGGTTACTTTTATTTCTGTCCTTGTCTTGTCTTGCTAAGGAAGCCCTAAAGTCTCTATTATGATACCAGTGAAACCATATAAAAATATATAAGGTTACACCAAGTTTAGTCTCAAAACTTATTTAGATCAGCATGCGTGAGAGATGAGAATACAGACCATTACTGAACTACTGACACCCTTGTATTCCAAGGGTTTTCTTATTTAACATTAGATAATTTGAGACTGCCCCCATTTCATGGAAAAGCAGCCTTCATAATGCAGACAATGACCTACGTACCTATATCAGGTCATGGAAATGAAATCTTATTAAAGGAGAAGGATCCAGAAAGAGTGAAACAAACTGACAGCTCATATGATGCTTGAACACCTCTACTGAACCACTCTATGCCTTTATTCTGGAGCATCTCTGAACCATACAGAGTTTCCAGCAAAGCCAAAGATAATTAAGATAGATAAATCAGGTAAATACATTCAGGCTTGTAATTTCGTATTTTGTAAACTCTAGGATATAACTGAGCATCCTGTATGCATTGTTAGCACCTTGAATGGGCATCTAGTGAAGAAAAATTGACTTCTGCTGGTTTTTTAACTCCTATCTGATATAGTTTTCATTACTTTACACAATAGAAGCATACTGAAAGAAAAACAGAGTGTTCTAAAAGGGTCTCACTGGAGAAAGTAAACAGTAAGTAATTTGCCAGAAATCTCACCTTTTATTCTGTTGTATTATATATACAGTGTAATTACAAAATTGAAATAGTTGAGATGCAACTTTTGCATTTTGTAGCTCTATCAAGCTTGTTTATTTTACTGTATACACATATTTACAAGAAACAGGAAAGAGGAATTTTTCCCTTGGAGGGAAAGAGAAAGAGAGAGAGGGAGACCGTATTCTGAATTACGAATTGCTTTATGACATTAAACCCTAACAAGATGTATCTCAGAAGACCATTTACGCTGCAGCCGGCTAGAGCTCAGTGGTAAGATGCACTATATGCAAGCTCTATATTAAATTAGAAACCAGCCACATTACTCACTGAGTGTTTGGTATTTGACATTTTGCTGTTTCCAGATTACCTGTGTCACATAACTTTTCACAGGCCATTATGGAAATTCACATCAGCAAACAGACTTCTAAAATTTCTAGCTGTTTAGGCCATGGAAGTTACATTACATACACAAGAACAAGCCCTCAATCACACAAGAACTCATATTAGCAAATTTAAAATTTAAATTTAATTAATTTAATTAATTAATTAAAAATAATTTAATTAAATTAATTAATTTTAAAATTAGTAAATTTAAATTTAAAATTAACTTGGATGCTTCCAGTTCTCATGTTAATATGAGTTGTTTATTCCCAGAGAGCTTAGGCTGGTTCCTCAACACCACTAAGCTCAGAGGATGCCAGGGGAATAAAGCTGTATCCAATGTTGGAATTTACATCCATGACACGTGACTGTCAGTGTGTCACAAAAACCAGGCTGATTTCTGATGAAAGAAGTCATGAAGCTGAAGCCTCATAAGACAAATCGTTCAGAGCGTTCAGTACATTGATTTAGGTTAAACGGATTTGTGAGCTTAGAAACAGGACTAAGTTACTGCAATTTGAGCAGCTGAGCTGTGTGGCTGACCATACATGCGCACTTTAGCCTACAGCAAAAGCCAGGTCAAGCACATTTCTTGGCTTACAAAAGTCAAATGGTAAGATGTTTGAATGGAGAAAATTCAATGAAAGGAGATTTATGGAGTCTACCTACTTTACCTCCAGTATTTTCAGCAGAAGCTGCAGACACCCAACCACCAAAACATCCCTAACCTGCGGTCTTCTCCGAGGTCTACCCCACTGAAGCACTGGTGTTCACATCACAACACCCACCAGGTGCCCACGTTATGGAGAGCACTGACCATCCAGCGTTCTCCCTCCATGCGCGAAAACTGCTCATGGTGTGTCCTACCACACGCCAGCCATGCACCCAACATGTAACAGCCAGCTCTTAAGCTTCTCTCACAATGACACAAAGGGGAACACAGCAGCACCTGGCAAGTGACTGCAGCAGGATGGCAACTGCTGTAGTCACAGAAAGCTCTCCTACTACAGCTGAAGCTTGAAAGAGAGGGTTGGAGATCAGCGACACTCTACCCAACCCATTCATTCGTGACTGAACCCACTGATAAAGGGCTCAGACACAGAATCACATGCTGGCCAGATACTGGTTATCCAGCTCACCTTAACAAGGTCGCCCAGAGTCAGAGGCAAACAAAGATTGTCTGGAGTTCCGTGTGTGCCCTGCACTTCTCAATGGGCACTTAAGGGAAAACTACACAATATGGGATTCGCTGAGATTTAAGATGATATTAAGATATAAATACAAGCTTGAGTTGAAGTAAAATGGGGGATCTTCCTGAACAGTGAGACAGTATCAGATGCCATAACTAAACACCACTCTCTTGAATCTAGTTACCTATTTTAAGTCATAGGTCACAATCTCAGCAAGGACTCTTTCTTCAGCTGACTGACTACACCAATTCACAGTACCTTGATGATCTGATTCATGTTATCAAACTCCTTGCAAGCCCTGAGCTCTAAAACCACTACCTCTGGCTGGACAGGAGTAAAATTTACCCATGTTCTTCCCCCATCTGGACTCTCGAATGAATGGCAACTGCTGCTAAAATTAACACTAGAAGAAATATTTCAAGATACTGGCGTGTTCATCTAATCTCTACAAAAGAAATGATTCCTGGTGAAGACATTACAGTCTGGAAGTGCTGCAAGCCAGAGGTGCCTGTTCACACCATGAGACATGGGCTCAGGAGCCCCTCAGGTCCCAGGAGACCACCATCTCCATGGGAAATAAAAGTGCCACAGAGACACAAGTGCCTGTAAACTGAATGGCTGCTCTCAAGGCTCACCAGAATGCTCCACGCTTGTTTGCTCAGCATGGAAGCAACAAACAAGCCTGCTAGTCCTTCAAATACTCTCTGCTTTTGAAGAGATCAAGGTTGAGAAATGCCATCAAGCAATTGGGAACTGCAAGAAAACCTGCAGGAGTATTGCTAGACTTCACAACAGCTGGTTTCATAGCAGTGGCTCTCTTACATTTACCAGCTCACTAAGAGCCACTGATGCAACAAACATAATCCCCAGTAAAAAGCTTTTTTCAGGAGAGTGTTGTACAATACCAAAACTTTCTATGTTTTACAACTTAAAAAGCATCCTCCAACTGGAATAGGCTCGCAAAGGAGCCAGAGATCCGAGAACTACCCTGACTCACCACGTTACATTGTTATGATCCTGGGCACAGTTCAGAATTACATAAACCAGAAAATGCAGCTTCCCCCAACTTCTCAGGGACTTATCCACACAGACTGTCTGAAAATCAGAGAGTGATACAAGCGGGGAAAGTGCTCTTCACCATCACCTCCCAATGGATTCCAAGTTTTGCCCAGTAACTCCTAAGTTACTTTGAATCTGAGAGGCTGGGGAATTAAAAAAAAAAAAAAGGAAAGTAACTTAGAGGCATCTTATCTAAACACCTACTGACTTGCCCATACACCTCTAAGAATTATGACAGGTTGTTGCTACATGCTTTATGCCGCATGGAGAAAGAAAGGGAGAAAGGACTGAGAAAAGAATAGGTTAATCCTGAGTTTCAAAAGAAATTTTCCTTCTTTCTCCACAGCTTTGCCTTTTGGGAGAATAGGGTCAGTGGAAAAAGGGCTGATCAGATGCATAATTGATAGTGAATTCAAAAAGAAAAAACATAACTTTCCTAAGTTAATTTGGTCATGCAACAGACAGAGCATAATGATTTCTAACATCCATATAAGCAGAAGTTACTTTCACTTGAATGTTGCTATAGCTTGGACAAGTTTACAAACACAGCTGTGAGAAGAAAGTTGAAAGAACAGCTGTATTTCCTTATGTGTATCCCTTAGGGTCTTTCAGATCACTTTGGACTGCTGGGCCCAGTCTCTTTGCCCTCCCAAACTTCTCCAAGCCAGTATATGGAGCTGCTCCCAGAGATGCAGGACTCTTGTGGGTGACAGCGCACAGGTCTGCCTGTAAACTGGGCACTGCAGGGCTCCAGCTTTGCTGTATGTGCTGCTACTGCTACGCAACAGCTTCTGACAGAGATTGGGGGAGCTCCCAGTGACTTACATAGGAACACATCAGCTATGAAGGAAGTGGCAATAAAGTTACTGAGACCAGAAAGATGCCTGTGCACAGACACCTGGCAAATGGGAAGACAGGTCCTGAAGGTGCGTCAGTCTAACTCCAACACACCATGTTCATTTTAGTGTCCTCCTCAGCCTTGGTACAGTACCTCATATTTATTTAGTACCACATATACAATATATAACTGCTCAATCAAAAACTTTTGGGCACTATAAATAGGTATTTTTTCAAGCAGAATAAGGAAAATTTTAATTCCATTTATTCTTCAAATGTTCCCAAAAGATATCCATCACAAGCAGCTATAGATCCTCAGCACAATCCGTGGTCTCTGTGGGGAAGTAGCCTTTCATACCTCCAAATCGTGTTCTATGTTCAACTCAGGTACACTGACAGGGAAAACGAGATGGTGCACTATTCCACTATCACATGGCAAATTCTCGAAATTCAGTGGTTTCTGTTTTCCTTCAGAGGAAAAAATGACAAAGTTCATAGCTGAGAAGGGATGTTTAAAAACACAAGTCTCATGCATGGAAATTAAACCCACAAAGTTGAAAAAGCATCCTCGTTCACCTTTCTTAAAAAGAAGGACACATCAGTAAGCAACAATTGCTCTTGGATATCTGATTTTTTTGTGTTGGGTTGCTGGGGTTTTTTTGCAAAGGTTGGAATTGACCCTGTGCTAGAAAGAGAAGCTTCAGCTGCTCACTGTATCACTATGACATCCAGAGTTTAGGCTGAAGCTGTAAAACAGCTTACAAGGCATATTTGTTATTGCACCTGGACCCATTTGTAATAAAATTATCTAAGCAGCTGAAACTGCCTTCCTTGCCTGCCGAGGAAAGACCAGCATGTGTCAAAGGCTAATAAATAACTTCATATATATGTTATAGATAGATAGATATATGTAGACATATAACCTGAACAAACAAGAGACTACAAAGAATGCAATGTAAGCTTTCTGCAGAATCTGTTACACCGCTACTTTATACTTCACAAGACACTTTTTTGGTTAAATTTTCTAGTTTTTTATGCACAACAGCAACCTACATGTTATTTTTAAAAAAATATATAAATAAATCAATACACTGATGTCTCAATTCTGCAAACAGTAGTAATCAGGGACGTTTCAACTCCAGCACCGATGCCCATACACCCTTTTGTGATTCTGAACCCCTCTGAAATCTCACCTGGATTCCCATAACTACATACATTAACTGGATTGCTCTAAATTAAAAACTCTGCACTGCCAAACTGCTGTTTACTATCAAAAAATGGAGAAGGTCCATGTACACGAAATTGCACGAGGAATAACTACCCTTTCCCTAAACACACACTCTCAGAAGTGGCGATGCAAAGCTACCATTTCCTGACTCAGCAGTCTCCCTGTCAGCGCTCACTTTAGCGACAGAAAGAGCTCTGTGAGTTCCCAGTCCTGCTCCTGAGGCCCGGCCAGCACAACAAGCAGCGGATAAACAGATCGCAGCCTCAGCTCTGCGTCACCAAAGCTGCACGCCAGGTTTTGTCTGCAAGACCAGTTTCTGTGCATGTGACCCGTTTCCCTCTCTCCCACACTCAGCCCAACGGGACAGCAGAGCTGCCAGAAAAGGCAGAATCAGGCCTAAAATTAACTTTATCAAGCACAATAAAAACGTAGGAAGCACCCAATTAACTCGGCCACCCCAAGCCGAGTTGCGCAGGAACGACAATGAGCATTCCTGTCATTCCTGCAGCTTTGGCATTCAGCAGATCTGACACAGCAGCCCTACAACCAGGCTGATTTTACCAGGAATTCGCGAGCACTCTCTTCCGTCAGCGTGCTTCCATAGTTAGTCCACACATCAGCCACACTGAAGCCACATTTCTAGTTTTGCAGCAGCGGGATGGACAGACAGGTGTGTGAAGCCACAGCTGCACTCTGCAACTATCCCCACGTCATCTCACGAACTGAAGTCACTGTGATTCCGGAGGGTTAGTGCTTGGGGAGCACAATGTGTCTTTCAAGGCCTGCTATGTTCAGCTCAACAGGATCCTTATCTTCATCTCATTTTCTTTTAATGCCAAAAATAAATTGGAAATGGATATGCTCTCACAATAGAAAGAAAAATTAATGATAAAATCTTCTCCATTGTTTTGTTTTTAAATCATCTGACAGACTTTATTATTAAAAAAATTAAAGCTCTTGTAAAAGAGACTGGAAACACTACAGTGAAGAGAGAAACGATGACTATTAATTCTTCTTAATCCTACAGAGCATTATTAAATACTGAATGATGATGCATGAGGGGAAAAAAAGAAACAAAGAAAATTTTTAAATTGTCCCAATCAACAAAATATTGAGGCAAAACCCAAACAACATTCAAAACACCAAGTCAGAAAAACTCCAGCCAAAAATCATAGTGTAGCAAAATAATACCGGAATACCTTTTCCTACATTGTATCCACCAGTTTCTAAAATCAACTAGAGTGGCTACTTCTATTTTCACACCAGCTGATTAACCAGATTATAAAAGTCAGTCTAAATAATGGCTCAGACCTTAAAAATATCTATGTACACATATCTGCAATTTAGCATTAAGAAATTATTTTACCCCCAACATGCTGTTGGCAGCATCTGCCAACAGCTTTGCAGTCCCTTCTTTCCTGGTGTACAAAACCAAGTAAAATCTCAGAAGTGCTGCCCTAACAGTTATCTTCAACTTTTCTTGGCTTGAACTCCAACAGAAGTCCTAAAGTGGAAGAAAAGGCGAAAAACTTAAATCCTAGGTGGCCTGAGGATCTGGAAACGCAAATACCTATGAAATAAATTGCAGAAAAAAGTATTTTTCTAGTTAGTTTAGACAATTGTTTTTCAAGAGCTCTACATTTACCCACATTGTTGTGTATATTTTAGAAGAGTGCATCCATACTCTCAAGTTTCTTATAAATGCTATAAACAGCAAGAGCAGCAGGATTAACCCATAATAAACGACATGAAAAGAAAGCAATCCTTTCCCAAACATATCTGGTGTGTTTGTATCCATATGTATTTGCAGTGTATCAGGTCAGGCAGAGAAAATGCTCTTACTAAAGAACAACACCCGAGCAAGACTTCTGTTCCTAACTAATTTGAAGGGAAGTTGAGACTCTGACAGTGAGGTGTCCTTCTTCACAACCCCTGCCCACCCTGACTCTGTCTCAAAATGGGAGATACTCCATTTAAATTAAGGAAATAAAAACATACTAAGTATGATTGTAAGTCCACAAGGATGTATTTAAAAACCAGACTTACAAGAGTTTTAGAATAAAGCTCTGGGAGTTCTAAGGTAAAAAATAATCCTCATTGGTTTTGCTGTTTTATCTCAGGAATACAACATTAAAACAGCACCAAGTTTTTCACAGATTGCATAAAGTTGCTGTCCACGTACAGGTTTGTGATGCTTTGTGATCTCTGATAATTTCAATCTAACTGCGTTTTTGGTTACATTTTCAGTCCTCTTCCTCTTCTTCAGGTGCATGGAAATCATGCAGAAGAGGTCGACTTTCCAGGCAGCCCACCCATAAATTTGGGAACAAAACCAAGGAGGCCTGCTGGGATGGGAGCATCATTTTACTATGGATAAGGCAGCAGTTTGCCAGCAAGAAGGCAGATATCCCCTAAGACTATGAAGGGTCTCATGGCTTTCCCAAAAGCTGTTACCATTTACATCTGTGTTTGGATGCTGGTCAGTGCCAGTGTCCCCACCCTTTTGCAAAGACAGTTGTGTGAGGAAAATCTTCCTACATAGCAATCCTTGCAAAGTGTACTCATCAGTAGGCACCACTCCGCAGTCTTTCCCAAATTCTGGACCTTAATTATAAGATGATAATGGAAGTTTGTTATGTTTAGTGCTGCAGGCCATAAGTGACTTTTCCTGTAAAACTCGAGAGGCCACGTAAGACTGAACACAGCACTGGAGGTGTTGAAAGGGCTCTACTCCATTATCCATCTAGTTGGCAATCCAAGACTTACGAACTATTCCAGCTTTCTGGAAAACAAGGGACACCACCTATGAACTCTGTGAAGAACCACAGTAATGCAGTAATAAGGAGCAGTAGGTGTCAGCTCAGGATTACTATTCCCCAGTGCCAAGTCACATATTTGTTTCTGTACAGAAAGTAGCTTTAAATTAATTTCAGGAGTAGCTTTTTATGATGTAAAAAAATAATTGCTTAGTTAATCAGAATTAGTTTCACCATAACAGTGAGTGGCCAGTTACAAATCATTTTAAAAACAAATCAAACTTAAAGGCTGAAAAAAAAAAAAAATCACATTTTTTTTTTATATGGTCACGTTTTGGTTGGTAATTGGTTTGTGGTGTCACTCAGATGTGCAAGTATTTATATCAATATGCAATTAGTGAAAGCACCTATGCAAGTACTTTCTCCCCTTCTCACAAAAGTTATTTACAGATACCACAGAGTTGTTTCTTAAAAAACATTACTAACTGGAATGCTGACAGAAAACTGAACCAAGCTGAAAGGGCTGAAGGACAATGTTGTTTTCCCCTTTATCAACACCAAACACAGACCAACTCAATCACTGTAATAATCCATCAGCTCTGCACCTCTTCCTTAGCATGAGTTCCGACACTGCCAGCATTCCCAGCGTATTGAAGAAAACTGGATAATCAAGACTGCCTTGGGAGACTGACATAGCAGACGGTCATGACCTGGACAACCATTTCTGTAATTACTGAATTTTATGCCAAATCAGTAAAGATTTCATTACACTGAAGTAGAGGGAAGCTCCTTGGAACAGGACACTGCTGCCTAAAAACAGGCCATCAGTACCTGTGGGCATGTGAGGAGAGCTGGAGTATCCAAGATGTCCCCAAGGGCTGGCAAATATGCCAGGGGAGCCCCAGAAGATGTCCACCTTCTGGAGCAATCCCTGGACACCAGGCAAATCACCTGGATGGCCAGTTGGTAGCCTGGGGGTAGAAAAATGTATGCCACCCTTCACAGCAGTGCAATTACATCCTGCCTCCCCTGTCTTCATCAACTTGCCAAGGGCTGATATTTGGGCCCCATTTCAGATAAACAAGTCATTCCTGGGGTCAACAGAATGGAGCTTTGATGAAGTTATGCTTTCATGTAAATATTCTCAAGATCAAGACTTAAGATCTGTGGCCTCTCAGCTCTCACTTACTGCAACACTCCTGCTGACCTTGTGAAACCTGGGTGAGACAGGCTGCAACACAAGTTCCTGTCATACAAACTGAAATATTTTTTTACAATCTTGACTTCCAGCAGAAGGTGCAAGACAATAATAATAAATATCATTGGTAGTATTACAAAAGGGATAAAGGCTATGGGATGAAGAAGAGATTAATTTTGTCTTGAAAAAAGTAATCCGGAGAACAAATTTTTTTTTTTCTGTCACGGCTTCTGACTTAAGGGCAGGAAGTCAGGGAAAACTGGCTACAAAAATCCTGGTTTCACAGCGGCTGCCCCAAAAGAGAAGGAGAGTCGGAGGGGAGCACTGCACACTCTTAAGTATCATAGCTTGGTGTGCAGCCAAGAGATATGCAGAAGCCAAAACACAGCATGCCAGGAGGTGCCTAAAGGCAACTCTAACAGGGTCGAGTTTCAAAGTGGTTCCAAAAATTCATCAGGACAAACTACCTTTGCTCTGTGTGCTGCTCCAGGGCCAATCACAGGCAGAAAACTGCACAGCTGGACAGGCTGCTATTGCTGCAGTTCAAACGGCAGTCGACTAATTTTTCTTCAGAGGTACATATATGAAATGTTCACTGAAGATGACCCTGCACGTCAACACCAGACATGGCCATGAAGGCTCTTTGGAGATTTCAGTGAAGAACGGTACTTCTGCCTTAAAATGACACGGTAATAACCCAAATCCTTTTACTAACAGCACACTTTGAAGTTACAGTGTGTTCTGAGCATGTTGCATGACAATGCACTTGTACTATCTCATAATTAACTGTAATTAATATACACTCATTTCCAGACTTAAGTGTAGTTAACCATTAACCCATATTTGTAGACCTTATTTGCTGAACAGTGTGGTACTTTCCTTCATTCCCCAGGGCTCTGTAATCGTGAAGTTACAGACCTTATCAGAATGGTCAACTAAAACAGTTTTTTTTTGCCAGAGGCGAGAGAAAAAGCCACAAATATCTTGATATTATTTAAAATAGGATGATTTTTAAACAAAACTTTGTCAGGAAACAAAATAAATGAACGTGTTCATTTAGATGTTTTCTCTATAAATACAGTTCAAACCCCAATTCCAGTCCTTGTGTCTATACTAGCATAGGAAAATGTGGCATCCAGACAAATCTCCTAAGTTTCCACCCAGATTTCCTTACTATTCCTCATATGTATGTGTCTATTAAACAAAAAAATAGGATACTTTGAGTCTCCAACACTGTATATATGTAGATTTGTTGTTTCTTAGAGATCTATGATTGTATAGTTACTGTATTTGCATCTGCAGTAAGATCGAGCTGTTGTGAAAAAAACAATAATAAAGCAACAACACAGTGTAAAGAACACTTTAGTATTTTTTTACCCATTCCAGCAACACAGATAGTCAACAGCAGACAGTCAAAGATGATGGCAAAACTGTTGTATACTCAAAATTATGCACAGTCAATCCCAGGTTGGGGATTGTTTTGTTTTGGTTTTGAGGCATATTTAGGTGTTATTTTTAATGAATAGCATTTAACAGGTTTGCACAATCCCATTAGTGGATCTTGCTCTATATTCTATCACAAACGGAGTTGTTACAGATCTCTACCAAATTTAAAGGCAGTGTTTGATACAGAAATATACAAGATGAACAGAGAAAACCTGTCAATCACATGGATGTAATGGTTATTATATACCAACAAATAAATACTGTATTAGAAGTCTGCTTTGCTGTTCCTTTACATTTGAGAGGCAACAACAGAAACAATTTGGAAATTCAGAATATATTTCAACTAGTTACCATCAGGACTCCACTTTCACACAGGATCTGCTGCCCATCTCAGTCTGTAAAAGCTCTGATGCAAACAATCCATTTCTTTGGAGATTCAATCTACAACTTTAAACTGCTGCAGAAAGACTCCTGGCTGCCAGCTTAGCCAGAGTGAGGTGTTATTTTTAGGTCCCCAGTACCACTTCATGCAGAGTTTCTGCACAACTTCAGTTAGGGAACCGAGCTTTAATAAATAAACACAGATTCTTTATCCTCGTTACTTCATGTGCAAAAGGCAGTGTGTCATCTTATCCAGCATGATGCATTGGCACAACCCATAAATAGATTGTTTAGTTGCAAATTACCTGGAAACACGATGCTGGAAAGGAGACAGGCTGAGATTATGACTGACATCAAAGGATTCTCAACAAATCAGTGAAATGAGTGTGAGCATCATCCTAAAATGAGGTATTAGTACTTACTAGGAACTGCTATTTAAGTATTTCAGCGCTCTTTTCCTGTTCTGAAAGTCAAGAAGGGTAAAGAAGATGGTAGGGGTTTGGTCACCTTGTTAGGGTAGAACTCGTGCCCCACAGGGTGGCACAGGCAGCTGGTACACAATGCACTGGAACAGGCTTTTACACCAAATCCAATTCTCAGCAGTATAAAAGGCATTCTTCTCAAAGCAGCTTTGGGAGGATGAGGAAATCTAATCCTAGAGGGAACCCCGGTGCCCACGTACAATAGAAATCCCACCCACACCAAAACAATTTTCTGGATGCACATCAAAGAACACACCCTCTTCAGAGTGAATGCTAAATACACCCGTCTCAGAGCTGTGTCAATATTGGCACTAGGAAATGAAACCTGGCTTCTAAAACTGATGCTGGGAAATATTCCAACTGACAGGAACACCATGAAAGCTTTAATGCAAAGTTACCTGTGCTTCAGACTATGGTAATACAGGTACAGACCTTTGCAAAATATATTGTTAAGGCACGAAAATATCCTGGGGTTTTGCAGGATAAATGAAAAGTTTTAGGAGCTCTTGTTTTAAAACATATTCAACTTACAGTTATGTAATTGGACACACAAACGAAAAAGACAAACTTTCAGACATCTGCAAACAGTCCTCATCAGGATTCTCAAGTTCACGATTAAATCTTACTTCAGAATCAAATGCTTATATTTGAGGCAAAAACTGTTCCAAGTGGGTAAGAAATACCTGAAGTTTTCCTTCTTAATCCTAAATCCAATAACTTGTTTAAGTAAAACTGCTGTAAAACTTTGTCTCAAACAAAATTCTCCTCTTCATTCAGAAAAGTTTCTCAGACTCTGAAAAAGATTGTTTGGGGTTCCCCCCTCCCCTTCCCTGAACAAACACAATGCAACTGCCTGACCATGCCCCCTTCCCTGGGTCTTTGTACAACACGCCATAACATTACGAAGTACGACCATTAACTCTTCTGAAAACTGTGTTAAGAGATGGGACAAAGAAATATCCAAGGGACCGGCTGTTTTATCACTGTCAGTGGACAAGGAAGGCAGGCACACAAGCACACAGAGTCCTGCAAGCCAGAGGTCTGCAGAGAGACGACAGCACCTCGCTCAGCCTTTTCCCTGCTGCTGGACTCAGTTCACCCGCTCCAGAGTGGAGGCTGCACAGAAATACATCACCATCCCTTGTGCTCCGACTGCTGCAACAGCACAACTAATGCCTGAGATGCCAGATGCCCTCGAAGCTGATAACCTGTAACATCCCAGCACGTCACTTGGGGCCCAGGAGAACAAGAAGAGAGACGAGGCAGAGGCTGGGGGAGACAGGACCGGCACACATGCACACACATGAATGCCTCTCCCTTTACACAGCTCTAAATAAAATTAAGCCGCTCATGTCATTTCCACTGCCAGATTAGCTCAAGCATGGTAAATTTCCAATTCAGCTCATTCACCTCACTTTGATCCATGCTACATGCTGCCTTCTATTCATATCTACAACCATCACAGACAGCAGCAGAAAAAGTAACATAAATCCAACAATAAAACACTTCTCAGAGTGAGACGCTAATGGGAACTGCAAGATTAGGTATTTTTTCTTTAATTTTTTTTTTTTAACATTTATTAGCTTGATATTAACATGCTGCAGCACAATTTTATTCCTCTCACAACATGTAAGAGATTAATGTACTGAATACACCCAAACCAAGTTTAAATAAACAGCGATCAGTTTTGCCCCTGAACCTTCCTGACCATTCAATTAAAACAAGCAAGGCATCTCCTTAGAGCTATAGCTTTTAAGTACACAGATGAAAACATGAAAAATCTCAGAAAGCAAGTTAAACAGAACACTCAGTGTAACTAATAAGATAAGGACACACCAGCAATAGAGATGGAAATGATTTAAGCAAATGCCAAACCTCAATTTCCTTATTTCAGTATTTCTCCTCATCAATTCTGTCATACTTTATTTATAAATCATTGGTCTAAATTACAGGCCACATAGTTTCCTTTTAGAGAAGTAAAAAATTGCTATAGCATGGCTTTTAGACATGCAAATCTCAAAAGATGGGGTGTCTCAGGGCTGAAAACAAGGTAGGGAGAAAAGGAAGGATGCCTATGTATATATGTCAAGATATGTGTATTTGGAAAGCAAGAGACAGAGGATATTAAATATATGTGTATGTAAAAAATGAACTGCATTGCACACACATTCTACATGCATAAAGTAACTGAAAATCTCACGAAACAGCTGCTTTTGTATCATGTCTTTGTGACACATCCAAAGAACCAAACCTCAATATACTGCTCGGAAAACATAACCCTGAAAACAGACATAGGTTTGGGTCAAGAAAATTCTAGTCCTGGTTTGCAAAGACTCAATTCAGAACTGCATTTTTGGAAGCTAATTCAGAAGAGGTTTTGGACTTACCAACAGGTCGTACGTATTTAAAAGAGAAAAGAGAAAACTTTAGCGAAAGCAAACTTCCAAACAGGTATTAACTTCACAAACAGGGAGAGTACTGTACTTACCATGAACACTGAAGCACTCAGATATAACTTCTAAGAACAATATCAAATCTTCACAGATCAAGCCATAGTTCAGCGCCAAGTCTCAATGCTATGGGATTCTTGTTTTACAAAAGCAATTTGGAATTTAAAAAAAATTAGCCATGTGCACTATTGTTTTATCCAGCACACACTTTGCACCAGGAACTGGTCATATTTAATGGCAACTAATGATTCATTACTACATCTCAGAAATAAAAACGGATGTCAGGAAACACATGGAGCAACTAGAGTAGCACCTCATCATCTAATTACCTTGATAAAGGGATGACATGGTTAGTACAGACATTGGCAAATACATGCTTATGAAACTGAAGCATTGTTTTTGCTGTCTGTAAATCACAGGAAGATTATTTAATCCAGAACATCATAAGGTGAGTGGACCCTCTGTGAATGCAATGAAATTTGTAGAGAGTTTGTGGGAATTCTGTCTGGGCCTTAATTCCAATACAACCTGTTTACATTTTTCCAGCCTAAAAGAGTTCACCCACCAACCTACAAGATGAAGAGGAGAAGACAGCATTATGTTGCTGCTGGTTTGGGTGGGCATTTTTTTAGTGTTTCTTTTTGTGAAAGTTTGATAAATAAGACCTATAACGGTAGAGCTTGACATAAAACCAGGTACCACTTGTAGTCCAGACAACAAGTAGTACAACTGAAAATTAGTTTCCTCACCTGTTCACTGCCTCAGTGAATCCAGCCTGACCTTAAGGAGGTCTGGACCTTTGTTTTGCAAATGCTTTTGATGTACGCATCAACAAACACCACAAAGTAGTGACCTGTAGATGCTCATTACTGTTAATACTTCCAGCAGTTGGGAGATACATTTATTTTGGCACATTTGTCTCATAATGGATCCAGAGCAGCCTTCTCCTTCCTGTACCAGCCCTTCACAGCTTTTTTCCCTCCTGAGTTTATCTACCAGTAGGCTGAAGGAGTCATCTAGTGGCCACAGACAATTCCTGCAGCCTCGCAGCTTCTGCAGTCCGGCTGCCAGGGCAAGACAAGGGTTTTGAACCCTCAAAGCACATACAGCACTGACAAGAGTGCATTTCAGGTCCAGTATCTGAACCTTGCATCCATATTCATGATCTGCTTCTGTGTTCATGTTCCCTAGGACACCCTAAGTACTTGTTTACCACAAGTCAAGGCCAAATTCAAGTTCTGTCCTTCTAAGACACGCTTGGGAGTAGACACGGCTGTGTTGTTTCTAACCCATATGTAGCCGTGTGTTCCCCTTCAGGGGTTGGCAAACATTTTGTGAACAACTTTGTTACCTGTGTGAAGCACCAGTTCAAGTGACATGGACTGAATTGCTGAACAGCAGCATGGCAAACCCAGTGATCTTCCTCTGCTCCCTCCTCTACCAAAAACTCGCTGTGTAGGTTTGGACAAAGCACCTGGCTGTTTAGGTAAGGTACCTCAGTCATGGAAGAACCACCTACTTAATAATATGCAAAACTCATAAAGAACTGTAATATGTTGGAAGGGTATTTGAAGATAGAACAACACTTCAATGAACGACATTAATATCTATAAAAATCTTATGAGGCTTCATAAAATTCTATAATACTTTATGAGTTCTCTGTTTAACACCTCCAGTCAGATAAGCTCCAGAAATTTAAGGATGTGTAATTTTATCTGAAAACCTCAAATATTTATTCTTCAAATGAATGGTCATTTCAACTATGTTAGAAAACTTAAAAAATGGTACTGATTTTTCATATCAACAATTTAGTTTTAGAAGACACTTAGATCCATTTTTTTTGACTCTGTGTTGTGTTACCTGTAGAGTGACTGAATTGCAGGCACCTTAGACAAGATTGTTTTAAGCTTTTGTTTCTGGAAATCACTTTGCTCTTACAGTAATTTCAGGCTCTGGAAGAACATGTTGCTACCTCTACAGAGTATAGATTGCTATTTCTGTGTTTTCTTTTTAGATGTTTTGCATTGTTGATCAGAGGAGAATCTAATACAGTGAGCATCAGGTGTTAATTACCATACACACACACCTACTCCATCATTATATAACAGCACCCCCCCCAAACCTCCATGCAGTTTAACATTTTATAACTTAAACCCAGCAGCAGTAGCTTCCCCTCCCCACCCCCAAAATAAGGAAACACAAGTTCTCCAGACCTCTAAGAGAAGCTAAAAGACTTCCTTAAATTCATGCTCAACCTCCCTGTGGCTGAGAGCCTCCATCACCACAGTCACAAAGGTGTCACCTGGCTTTTTTCACCAATCTTACCTATCATTTGGGTAATGCCAAGTGAAAAATGCTATAAAAGTGCAAATTATCATTATGGAATGGTTAAGAGCTCCAACCTATTTTATGCTGCAGTTGAAGGTGGAGAACAGTGGTACCACAACCATATCAACAGGTGGAAGAAAGCAAAAAGTGCCTTGCAAGTCAGAACTAAACAGAGAAGGTTCCTTGAAAATGGTGAGGCCTGAACAGCAAAGTGATGTTTAAAGTCAGGATTTAGCCTCTCTCTGATCTCAGGAGGCAGCACTGCCATCTTGCTTCACAGGTCTAACAAATAAAGTGTTGGTCACATCTGCCTTAGGTGGAGGACCTGCAGAAAGACTGATTCCAAAGCACATTGATCTCTGTAAGGTGGGGGACACCCTGCCCTTTTAGGTCAGTAAATCACCAAGAGCCGCTTCTTGCCACTCACTGCTCAGGGGTGCAGTCACACAGGTGTCTGGAAGTGAGCCCACAGTTCTGCAGCACTCGGAGCATTGTACAGGCACACCCTAGATCTATTTCTCTGGCTTTTAAACAGGTCTAATTTGTACTGTCAATAAAAATAGTATTGATATCTTATAGCCTTAAGTAGCCAGCATCATATGGAATGAAGGCCACTCTTAAGACTTGCACACAAATTTAACTCACTCAAATTTTATTTACTTATGTATCTTACCCATACGATATTCTTTGGTAAATGGATTCACTACTGGTCTAGAACAGCATGCCAAAACATTTCAGTGATGAAGTGAGTAGGAGACAGTAGTAGAGGTCTACTCATGTATACCATGTTAGGCCAAGTCACACTGCCCTGCCTCACACCATGTTTTCACTGAACTGCAGGAGTGAATGAGTATCAAGAACAGTCACTGAAGCCCATTTTGTCCTGTTACTATAAGCAAAATGTACACATTTTATATTGTACACAGATTCATACACACATATATGTGCTTAGGTGTGTATGTATCTATATACACTTTTTTGCAGCTACAGGCAAGGTAAAAGCAAACATCACACAGTCAGCCGGTTTGCAAAGCTGCCATGCAGAAAAAAGAATCAGTGGCAGACTTAAAAAGAGAAAAAATTGTAAAGAGGTCTTACCACAGACTACCTGAGAATTTTGGGTAGCTGCCTTCCCTCCCACCTCCCTGAGGTGCTTTATGAAGGGAGCATATTATGTTCATCTTTCAGAGACGGCACAATGTTCAATTCAAGAATTAATTATTTCCAGGCATAAATCAAGGAGGCTGATCATCTTGAAACAAACACATTGCTGACTGAAACCTAAGCATCTCCATGGCCTCTTATTTGCCCCTTAATTACTCTAGAAATGTGCTAAACAGTATCAGGCAGCTGAAGATGCCTTTCTCCAAGGACCTGCACGACAAGCTGAAGTACCTCTCAGAACTGCCAGAAGCAAAGGATTTATCTGCTTTTATGTACACTTGTTAACTCATACTGCAGCAACTTTGGTCAGAAGCAACAGTGTAAAGTGATGATAATGTTTAGAATATAATCATTTATTATGAAAATCCATGAGGAAAGTACCTCTTTTTCCTCTGCCTAACCACCACCTCACCAACACATCAATTTGGATTCCTTATCTCATCAGAGGTCCACCAGAAAGCAGATGTCAGTACCTGCAGCAAACATTTCCAGGTGCAGATTCAGAATTCACAGAGCAGGGACTCAAAGTCACACATTCAGTGAAAGCCCAGCATCTAATTCGGAAAACCTCTACCATAGTCTTATTCCTGTGAGCATTCTGAATAAGCCACGAACACTGTCACAAATGGTAGGGGCTCAGTTGTGTTGTTAGAATATATCATAGTTTTGTTTTTTTCAAATGGGCCTGGCTGCTTTACTGCAGCCTTGAAGAGAGAAGGAAATAGCTGAAATCTGGATGCTCCTTATTGGTCCTGACTGGCAAGAACCTCTTTCTTGAGTGAGTTCCACCGAAATGCTCCTTACTGAGATTTCTGTCAACGCACACAGTCTCATGTGGAATTTGTTTGCATTTTTACCCAAGAAACTTCCAAGTGTTTAAACACCTGGTTGCTACTTCTGAGTTACTCCATACACTAAGAAGTTTCAAGGGGCAGCATTAGTTACAAAAAGAAAGTAGTTTAGTAAACTTATGGAAAACTTAATAGCTACATTACTATAATTTTAAACTTTCAAAAGCCCCTATACATTCTTATAGCTACCTGGGAACAGGAAAACAATTATTTTCATTTCTCCTATAGACAGTTTCATTTTTGAATTGGTTTGGAAAACAAACATTTTGAACATCTGCAAAAAGATATCCCTTTGATTTGAATGTATTTTAACCTCCTGATATCATAAAAAGCACCTTACTGTACAGTAGTGATCTAACAGACAAAAGAAGAGGGATCCATTTTGAGTTTACTTTTAATAAGTACCTTCTCCATTTACAGCAAAAAGAGGGAGCCTTATTTTTTCCTCTAAAAGACACAACCAAAACAAATCGCAAATTTTATTGATTTTTTCATGCTTGGTTCTTATATAGTTCAATACTTCTGGCTTTATAAAAGCTGTGCCAGCTTGATAGGAACATTCAAGTAAGTTTTCTTTCTCATCTTGAAACTATTACTGCTTTTGTTACTCTCCCATAAATACAATTTTTGGTTTGTATAAAGTTTTCATTTAGAAGTATCACTTGGTAGCTTAAGGCACTCTAAAATACTATTTGAAAACCCAAAGACTCAATGTACCACATTTTGCTATGGGTTTCCACTTTACTTTTGTAGGGCAGAGGAAGGAGCAGAGATGGTATTTTTAACTTTTCACTATCTGAGCAAGTTTCAAGCAAACCTTGATCCTTAAAATTCCTTGTGAAAATCCACTCACATGGATTTCTGTACTTGCAAAGAGTCTCGTGGAAGGTAACGAGGCCTTAACAAATGCATAGGAAAGTAGGAAAACTCAAAATAGATCTTTAACTTGGGATGCAACATTTGACCTACCCTAGACAAAACACAGCCTCAGTCAACTACGTAGAAATACTTGTTGCTGGTTTTGCCAGCCCCTGACACATAACAAAAGCTTGAAAACCACTAACAAAAACTTCCTGAATTCCACAAATCATACACAAGCAACTACAACAACCCTGATACCTAAAAAATAACCAAAAAAAATGTTATTGCACTGGCCAGGGATTTGCACTCTTCTTACAGGCCACTGGAGGAGGTGATGTTCTCTTTTTCAGGTAGCCCATCACTAGCGCAAGTCTCAGAAGTAACTGATCATACTAACAATTCACAGCACCACTTCCAGACTTAAAAACTAAACCAGCACTTTGAATCTGCAGTAAAATGGTATTCTGCATTTAGATAAAGCTATCTTACTAAAATCACCTGTCAACACACTCACTGGAAGTCCCATACAACTTTTAAGAACAGCCTGACATGTAGCACGCTGTGCTGGGTCCCACGAAAGCAACCTCTGCAAGGCATCACCTACCTCAGAAAGGATCACAGGAGAAAGACAGAGGCAGCAGCATCACAATTAAGACATGTTATCCTCGGTATCAGTAACTAATTGATGCTATCTGCTCTGGAAACTATCCAGATTGCAAAACCATGTTTAAAAGGTAGATTTAAGTCCCTAGCAGAAGAAATAGTCAGCAGGGGTCTATCTCTTCAGATCCATCCTCCTCCTCGTGCACTTTACTTAGCCTGCCCTAAAGGCTTTAGTTTGACAAGCAGAAAGCATAAGCCAGCTTTGAGGCCAAAAGCAGTTGTGTCCCCTGTCCTGCTTCTACTACCCATTCCTGGACCCATTTGGGAGGGGCAACAAGGTCGTCCAGTTCTCCAGTTTGTTTTGTAACCCATCTGACAGTGGTCAGTTCTCTGCTTATTGGGCAGAAAAGGTTAAGCTAATAAAAACCATTAATTTTAGCAATGATCACTCCTCCAGTTCATTATACAACTACAAAAATACATGAGCATGACCCCATGAGGCAGGATACAAGTGTCTGAGGCTTGGGATTGTTTCATTCAGTGACAGTGCTGCCATTTAAAGTGCTTCACTATTACATCTGTCAAATAAGTCTTATTCCACTTCATTGTCAGGGACCTATAGTTCAAACAATGTGTGTATCTTCTATCTGCATTGAAGATGAGGGTCAATATTACACATGCAGTGAACTGAATGTCAAAAAATACTCTGGGAGCAACACTCTCCACTCTCCTCTCCTCTTCATGCCTACAAATGCAGAGCACTTATTAGTACCTTTGTGATCTCTTTAGTGAGGAAGGATTCAACTTTCAGACAGAACTTCCCATTCCCGTTTGGTGCACTCCAAAATAACAAATTTCCACAGCTTAACAGAAAACCAGGTTCACAAAATGTGACAGAAGTAGCAAATACTTTGACTCCAGCTGTCAGCAAAGCTGGAAAATCAGTTATAAGCACAAATTGTAGAGCCACTGGTAGGAACCCCTGACTCCACTGCTAAAGGTTGTCTCTTTCACAGTAGCCTCCTATCAATCAGAATTGAAATGCCAAAACCAAGTACAAACTGAGGAAAATAGCACAGCAGCCCAGCAGTTGTTGGGCTTGATGCTTAACATTATGCCCATGGACTCGGTGCCGTACAGTTTCTTTACTGCCAGAATGCAAGCGAAAAACTTACTTTGGCAAGTAAGAGTTGGATACTTGGGCCCACGTAGGAAATACATTTGCATCTATAGGATAAGCACATTTACCACACACTTCTTGTGGAAATATCAGCACTTAGAATTACCTTCAGATTCATCACATTGAGGCAAATGGCCTTGCATCATCCTTCTAATGCACTGATATGTGCAGCACATAAAATGTCTTTAGTTATGGTTTTATCCCTCAGAGCAATGACATAACACAGGGTTAATTTCTCAAGCAGAAGTCTACATCAAGAAGTAGATTTAGCAACAATGAATTTACACATTGCATGGATGCAAAACCATGCAGTGTAATATGCCCAGCACCTGAAGCCAAATACAAAAGATGGCAAGGCCACACATGACTGGAAGTTTTATTATTACTTCCTTCACAATGCTCCTCCACCACTGCTCAAGTGTAGGCCACAGACCAGGCCATACAATTGGTTTGTTTTTATTTTGTTCAACTACACGCAGTTAAGTGTGAGCCAGTAATACATCACCCTTATGAAATCACACTTCTACTTGCCCTAAAACTCTAAGATCATAGAAGCATCAAATCATAGAATGGTTTAGGTTGGAAGGGACCTTAAAAGATCATCTTGTTTCAATCCTCTTGCCATTGGCAGGGACATCCTCTACTAGACCATGTTACTCAGAGTCCCATCCAGCCTAGTCTTGAACACTTCCAGGGATGGGGAATCCACAACATCTCAGGGCAACCTGTTCCAGTGCCTCACCACCCTCACAGTAAAGAATTTCTCCCTAGTATCTAATCTAAACCTACTCTCCTTCAGCTTAAGGCCTTGTCCCCTTGTCCTGTCACTACATGCCCTTGGGAAAAGTCCCTCTCCAGCCTTCCTGAAAGCCCCCTTTAAGTACTGGAAGGCTGCTGGGAAGAGGCAGAGCTAACTTCCACCAAGGAGTAAAGGAAGGTCAGTCATAACCAAAAATACTACCAGAAATCAACCCCCAATTCCTAATTCACTGTACCTCTCTCATTTTCCATCAAAATGCATCAAACTTTGAAATCTCTGCTTTCCCAGAACTGCTTTCAGCAAAGCTACTGGAGAACTAATCGAAGGCTTTATTTCTTTCATTTTATAGCGGAACCAATAAATTAAACTCGGCAGCACAGAAAACAGCTACTCAAAGCGTGTACTCTGGTCTGGACCCAGAACACAAGCAATTCTGCTCAAGCACCAGAGCCTGGGATGCATTAAATCTCCCATGATCTTGACCAAGATCTTTGGTTTCTTCCTACTATCCCCTGGCACCTGGGGAGCTGCTCAGAACTGCAACAGTGCCCTGTAGCTGTGACAGCAGCACCCAATGCCTGGCTGGCCCATCACAGCATCGTGTTGGGAGTGGCTTCTTATGAAGACCCCTCTAGAAAATAACTCAGAATTGTGGGCATAGTGAACAAAACCATCCCATTAATCTGACTGTTAACAGGCAGCAGTGAACGAGAAGGCAGCAAAAGCAGAGTATCCCAACACAAAGTATTTGTGTAACCTGCCACCAGTTACGGATTAATGATTTTGGAGCTCCGTAAGAAGGAGTATGAAGAATGACGCTCACCTGTTTAAAAAGCTGAAAGTGATGTTCACATTCTTCATTCCATAAAGAAAAATAATTTTTAAAAAAGAATTGCAACAATGTAAGAAGACACCTTTCCATACGAGTTGCCCAGTTGTTGCAACTGAGATACGCTTCCAACACTGTTTTCCCTCAATCAATCTGTCTTCCTTTCTGGGGGAGGCAACTGTAAAATTTCAGTAATTTTATTATGTTATAAAATCATGTCACTCCCTCAAGTACATCACATTGTTCTAGATCCACAGTTATTACAAAACAACTGTAAAGTCTCTTCTCTGGCATTACTCAATGCATCTAAAAGTTCTGAAACAATCTGAGTGTTTTTTTCTATTGCAAGCTGTTTGGAGTGAACTTTACCTTTATCAGCTGTGCTTTATGGTTTTATTTGTGTCATATTTGTTTCCAGTCTTCAAGGAAAAAACCCAGAACTGCACAAACTATAAACTTTCATTGACTACAGATCATCGCTTACAGCAAGAGACATCATTTCCTGAGTATACTCCATTACAGTATTTGTAGGAGCAAAACCATCTAATCAGAGATCATAACAACATAATTGCTCGTTCCTTGTTATCGAGCCAGTTCAGGTCGCGCCTCTTGGTTCCTACTCCAACAACTCCCCTGGACCTGGTACACGACGTAGAAGTGGCACTCACCTCTCCAGGCTCGCACGGTCACAGAGCTGGCACAGCAATGCTTTCGGTGCAGCAGTCTGTCATCCTGCCTACAGCCCTGCTTCGCAGCAACACAACAAAATCACCATGATAGCGCTTTCCCAGCCTGGCGTGTTTGCCTGTCAGAAACAGAGCCGGCAGCCACCCATAACAATTAACTTCAGACCGATGAAAATAACTCTTTCGGGGGAGGAGTAACAGCGCTGTTCCGACGAAAACGAGAAGCAGGAAGCTGATCTCAGCAGCGCGGGGAGCACGGACGGGGCGGAGCGGAGCGGAGGCACGGAGCGAGGAAAAGTGGAGCAAAGACTCGCTGCTTATAGCTGGATTTTGGCAGCACGGCTCAACACCAGCGCATTACTGACATACCAGCGCCAGGCCGGCACAGAGGCCAACACCACCCCCGGGCCACACGCTCGGACCCCGCACAGGTGCCCACCCGGCCGCCCGCCCTGCCGGCACCGCAGCCCCGACCCCCGGGTGCCCCCGGAGCCCTCCCCGCTCGCCCCGAGGGCTGATGTGGGTGCCACGCTGAGCCCACTTTCTGTAAGGGCACGTCCTGCTCCTGCAGCCGGGGGAGCCTCCTATCGTGGGCTAAAAGCAGCAGACGGTGGTATCTCCCCCTATGTCCTCAAAGACTGAACTGCCATGTCGAGTGCCTAACTTAACTTCCTTTGATGAAGGTTAGAAAAAAAAACAAAACCAAAAAGAAAAAAACGGGGGAGATTCCTTAGGGAAACAGCTTAAAAGAACTTGGAGGCTTTTCATGCTAAAATTCAAATGATACCAAGCAGGGCTTTAACTTGACAACAGCACCTCTCTCCCTGCTGGAACGTTCTCTCCCAAGAACATACGCTACCCCACCAAGGCCCTCCTTCCCAGGGAAAGGCAGGCCCTGGGAGCTTGCTCCCCCCAGGAGCTTTTCCCCCCCAGGGGTTGATTTGGCTCCTACAATGTAGGATATCCCCCCTGCCCTCCCGTCCTCTCCAAGAGTCAGGCTGCACCTGCTGTCCCCACATTCCTCAGGAGCATGGTGCGTTTGTATCACGCCCTACAAACCCCACAGAAAATAGCGACATCCAACGTTTGAAATAAACATGAGCTTGGATAACAAAATGGCAAGGTAGAGCCAAAAAATTGGAAGGCAAGGTGGACTACTTCTCGTGAGAGCAATCACCCAGTGTTTCAAAAGAATAATTAAAACCCCTAATGAGAAACAGCATGGTGATGGATCTTCCTAACACTCACCCAGTCAGGATCTGATCTATACTTCTCAGCCAGAACCAGACAATCCCTATGTGTTTAGGGTTTTCCTAAGTGAATTGTGGAGATAAGCAGGAATACTCTGCAACATT
Source organism: Serilophus lunatus (assembly GCA_013399895.1). Taxonomy (NCBI): domain Eukaryota; kingdom Metazoa; phylum Chordata; class Aves; order Passeriformes; family Eurylaimidae; genus Serilophus; species Serilophus lunatus. The sequence continues at coordinate 1,279,186 of VXBA01005700.1, read as the reverse complement.
AAGACACTTGTCTTGCTCTTTTCAGGTCTCAATGTTTTGCCCCATTAGCTTTGCATGGCAAGATTTGCAGTAGTTTGTACTGGCGGGTACAGAACGGACACAGGACAAAAACAAAACAGTAAATCAGTTTAAGCCAAGTTTTTACACTTCTGAAAATCCTATGTGATGTCCTCTACGTTATACTGACAGGGACAAGGTGGCCAACTAATTCTATTTTTACCGTTTCTTCCACGTATTTTCTCTTCTCTGCTTAATATAGGAACCTGTAGCATGTCTAACTCACATTCGGAAAATCACATTATGAAAACAAGCAACTTCTAAGAAAGCATTTTAATGACTCCTTTGAAATTCACTGTGGATCCTTCGCTTTTTGACACTATCAAAGCATGTCCTATACTCTGCAGACAAATCCAGACTGGAAACAATCACACCTCCCTCCCTGCCTCTCTGCAGAGCCTGATGGCTTTCCTTTCCAAGAGTGGCCAGACAGGACTCACGCCTTTGTCTTCAGCCTTCCCAGCTCAGAGCCTACTTTGGTGAGTGCAGTTACATCAACTCCTGAGGCTGTAAGGTGAAGGTCACTGGTGCAGACATGTATCCCAACCTTCAGCTACTCGGATGGAGCAGTCAGCTCCGAGCGGGCGGATGCGAAGCCTCACTGCAGCACTATCTTCTGGTGCTGCAGCAACACCGAAATAGCCACAAGGAGACTAAAGGCAGCCTAAATCTCAGCATGCAGGCTAGGCCAGCCAGCGTAGGAGCAGCAGCACACCAGATCCTATCCACCTCAATATCAATGCCATTTCCGTACTGGTGTCCCTGTAGTTTGGCAGCTTTAACCCTTTTCATTCATACCCTGAGACGTTAGTTTCACTCTTGGGAGAACTTAATCATCATTTTTGGGGAAACTATTAGTACTGGAGTGACATACAGCTGCTTCCTTACCAAGGAAATATAAAGCTTGAAGCCAGAACTATATCAGAACCAGGAATGTAATTTCTACACTCAGCTGAACCGATTTACTGAGTATTAAAACCAAGAATCCACAAAACCTGTGAGGGACAGCGTGCTGGGGGTGGTATGTGGACCAACAGCAGACAAGGTAAGAGCTCTTTCTTAAGAGTAAACAACTCAAGAAAAACAGCAAGGATATTCCCAAAGTTTTTGCAATATAATCACTGTTACATAAATGCCTGGGCTTCTCTTCAACTCAAACACAACACTTACACAGCATCACTCACAGCTCTGGGAGTCCACCACACTTGAGCTCACAATCCCACCTCCAATCCCAGGGTTATTCTGTGTATTTCAGAGAAGCAGTTCCTACTTGCTTTATCAAAGACAGATTCTACAGCAATGAGCACTAATCCCCCCCTGCTTTTCAACTTGACATTCACTTTTGAAAAAGCACTTCTCACAAATAATGGACAGGTATGCTGTTGGTACAGTGTACACTGTGCTGTACAGCCTCCCTTCTTCCCTCTACTTCTTCAGTTCAGGTACACATGGGCACCAGAGAGAGTATTACCTTAGATACAGAAGAGCAATCTCTGGCACTCTTGACATTTGTCCAGAGAAGGGAAACAAGGATGGTGAAGGGGCTGGAGCACAAACCCTGTGAAGAGTGGCTGAGGGAGCTGGGGGTGTTCAGCCTGGAGAAGAAGAGGCTCAGGGCAGACCTCACTGCTCTCTACAACTCCCTGAAAGGAGGTTGTAGCCAGGTGGGATTGGTCTCTCTTCTCTCAGGCAATCAGTGACAGAACAAGAAGACACAGTCTCAAACTGGACCAGGGGAAGTTTAGGCCAGATGATAGGAAAAAATTCTCCACAGAAAGAGTGATTGGCCATTGGAATGGGCTGCCCTGGGAGGTGGTGGAGTCACTGTCCCTGAAGTGTTTAAAACAAGACTGGATGTGACGTTTAGTGCCATGGGTTAGTTAAGTAGTAAGTTGGACTTGATGATCTCAAAGGTCTTCTCCAAATTAGTTAATTTTATGAGTCTACGACAGACAAGGACGATTTATTCCAAATTCAACACCACCTTTTTTTTTAAACAAAGTGTACTTTTGTAGTAAATAAATATCATTAACTCATTCAGGAGGTTAACTCACAAATCACTTAAGGCACATCCTTAACTTTAGCAACACACATCTTTTACTTCAGCCTATCTTGACTTACTAACAAAACAGAACACTTTCTCCTGTCTTTTTAAGTAACTTGCTATCATTTATTTTGCAAAGAGTTTTTAAGTGTTCTGCAAGATCCACTTCTATCAGTCCACTTCAGTCTTTTACTGTTGAAGACACTTCATCCTTAAAATGACAGGTCATACAAAGAAAAGGCTGAAGAGACGCAGGGGGAAGTATTGCATTGTTTTCAGTACAAAAAGCTCCATTTCTTTAACCCCGCCTTTCTACGCAAGAAACTTCCTTGAGAAACTAGAGTAGCATCTGCTTGTACTTCAAGTAATTGCTCTCTGCTTCTTTGCTCCTCCCAAATTTCCTTGACTGAGGCTGTGGAAATAACATGATCATTTTAAAATCACAGTTTACCATTTCAGTTGGATTTTAGGGGCAAGACTGTGACACTCATTGTTAGGCAACCATTCTTCTCAAGGTGAAACAGTCTGTGCTTAACACTACCAACAGTAAGATTTCTTTCATTATCTTTGCTGACTACTGCTATTACCCTGTCCAGAGGTCTTCAGCATCAGTACAGATACAGGGGCAGATGAGCAGTTTTTAACACCACAGTCATTACTTCCTACAGGTCTGCAAAAATAACTAAGAGGATTAGTCCATTGTTGGTAAGCTGACACTAATTTTTCAGGCTCCGTATCATCTACAAGACACTTTAATTACTGTGAAAACACTAAAAAAGTTGAAAACCCACTCCTTTAAACTGTGTCAGCTTTTTTCTTACCAGGTGATACAAGTTTTTTGAAAGCTTGAAGATGGTCATGAAAAGAGATCATCCCTTAGCTGCTAGAAAGAAGGCAAGAAGTCTACAAGTATAGGCGCTCCTGTGCTTTAAACTTACTCATACACACTTAGAAGTCCAGTCACTTTCAGTCAAGTGGTTAATCCATGCTGTTGTAAAAGAAGTTTTTTACTGCTTAAACTACAGTTGTCAAAATTCATTTGTATGTGACAATTTCTCACCTCTCATTCCCTATATTAAAGACAGGTGGAGATTAGGCATCAAATTGTCTCTATATTTATTTAAAACAAGTCAACCCAGACATAGTTTGATCACAAATCTACTCACTCCATCTGTATATCTATCTTCTCCTGAACTGACATGACAGGATGGCTTCTGGCTCGTGGTTCTGGCACTTTATGAGTGTTAAAATTACTTAGTCAGTGACCAGGATGGGGAAGATCTAGTCAAAGAAGACAGAAAGGGAAAAAGTAGCACTGATTAATCTTGCATGGCTGAAAGCTTTCTCCTGCTAGCCATCAAGCTAATGTAACAACAAACAACAAAATTGATAAACATTTTGAGAGCAGGCTTAAAAAACTCTGAAACTTAACCTGGAAGGGGTTATCAGTGAAGACATGCAAACAATTCCCCAATGAAATCTGCAGTACTCACCCATACCTAGAGAATACTGCAGCAACACTATGCAAGCTCCACGTTTTATTCCAATTCCATGAAGAAATTCAATATTAATTACTAAATCTAAACAAAGTCACCGCTCAGCTCAAAATGGATACAATCCCAATCCAATGCTTATATAACACTGCAATACCACACACTTAATACAGCCCTAAACAGAACATTAATTCATAAAACATCCCAGAAACATCAACCATCTGTGTATTCAGAAAGAGCAGAATCACCATTTTTATGATTCCTGGATCTCAGCACTTTTTAGAAGTTGTACCAAATATTTTCATACGCGCACAAACACACACAGATGCTTTCTGAGCTATGTAAGTACATTAACAGCACACAGACAACAGCACATTTCCATGACCAGAAAGCCATTGCCCTGTTACCTACCACACACATCCACACATCACAAGTGTCAGAAAAACTTTAGGCACAAACCTCATACCTAAATAATGCTCAAAATACCCAAGCCAAAAATCCTACCAACAAGAAGCATGCTGTCCCTTCTTATCCCTCCCCCACACTGTTATCCAGAGAAATTTAATCCCAGTTCTTCTCTGCTGTAGGTGAAGGTACCCAGATGCTACATACAATGTGGCAGAATAAAATCCTAATACTGTTGCCCCCTTTTTTGATTTACCACAACAAGTTGACCTGCAGAAGTTTGCTTCTCACAATGCAAGATCACACACTACTTGTAACAAAAAATCCAACACACTTCCAGGATCAAAATTTCCTGAAATTAGGAGGGTTTTCTTTGGTTTTTGCTTTAAGAATAATGAGAGCTGTTCTCCATGAGGTTAAAATGTGAAACACAATTTTAAAAAGAAACTTGCATTAGCATAATCTTACTTTCTAGTTCTATCAGAAACAATTTACTACAAAGACATACTTTTATTCTTGTAACAACCCAGTTTTCTTCCTAGATGTACTGATGTGATATTTTGTAAGCATATTCTTAAAAGACATGCAAAGATTCAAAGAGCAGTTGCACAGAAAGCTATTTCACTCTGCTAATTTGCATCAAGTTTTATGGTTCCTATCCTCTTTCCTAAATGGAAAACGAGCTGTGAAAAAACATCAAGGCCAATTAGAAACAGCCACTACACACAACTATTTATTTGAATGATTTCCTTTAGAGTATGTGTAATTGTTTTTAAAGAATCCTTTAGTGCTTGGGCCAAATATTGTCATCTTTTCTGCAGGGAGAAAAACCCCCCACTTCCTCCAGTTTCACATCTCATTCACTAAGTACTTAATTGAATTCAAATCTTGTAACATATAAATCTTTCAAATTTAATTTATTTTAATGAAATGTTGAAAAACCGCTATGTTAGCTTGAGTTCTGCTTTCTGGAGAAATTTGTAATTTTCTTCAGGTTTCAGTATTAGTTTGCACATTAGAGAGCCCAAGTTTGGCACTAATTTGAATTATTAATTATTAAGACAGTGATCAAGTGACATGTGAGACTTTAGCACCAGAACTAAGAGCTCAGATTTTTGGAGCTCGGTCTCACTGGTATCACATCTGCCAAAATTCCTGAAGTTTAGCTTTGTTTGGGGACTTTGTTTGTTGTGACTTGTTCCTGGTAGATTTAAGGGCGAAAAATCTGACAGACCTCTGCAGGAACTGGAAGAAGTTGGGGAACAAAGCAGGAAAATTCAGAAAACAGGCAATGATTTAAAGAAATGTGTTTTGTCCTCATCTGTGGACAGCTGGTGGCTGTGCCAGCCACGGCAGGAGATGAGATCAGTCCCTGTGGCAGCACCAAGGGAGGGAGGGAGCGAGCAAGAAGGAGAGGTCAGGTCCCTGCAGGTGGGTTGCCATCCCGTTCTTGGCATATTCAGGTTATATTTTCCTCCATAAACATGCTTTCTGGAAAAGCAAGCAGGGCAGAAAAAGCAGCAGGGAAATAATTTTCATTCACTTTTACTTAAGAGCAAACCCAGCCTGACCTTTAACTGTCCTTACACTGTTTTAACCCACGGCTGCTCTCCCACCTCCACAGCCTCCCCTCCCACCCTTGAACTCTTGCAGGGGGGGCCCAGGGACCCACCCTGCCCCGAGGGCACATCAGCACACACCATGGATTTGGCAACAGCCAGGCCTGGCACAGCCACCCCTGGGAAGCAGAGCTGCTGGGAAGATGGCTGGCCCCAGCCAAGGCCACTGCAGCTGTGAGCAAGGACAGAGGACTCCTCCCTGGAAACAGGAGGAAGGGGAGTTATTGCCAGCATGAAAGCACCACATAAATACACTACCCAATAGGCAAATCCAGCAAATAAAGTCAAATTTTCAGCTGCCCCTATGGATTTATGGGATGCCACCCAATGTTTAAGCTGTTCTTTTGTTTTACCAGCAACTAATTCCTCTGAATGACTGCAAACAAATTGAACTCAAGGTGCTTCTGCAAGAGCAAAAAGAATTTGCAAATTGCAAACTTTAAAAAAATAAAGTGTCATTTCATCTCCAGCAGTTAAGTGCTGCTTGCTGTTTCATACACCAGAGCAAAACTTTTGCTGTGACATCACCTATGATGGTGTCCACTCTTATCTGAAGATCTGACACCAAAGCTGGACGTGTGAATCAGTGGCTACTACATCTCCTCTAGAAGTTTCTTATGTTTGTCCACATACTGTTGAAAACTAAATGAGTAATTCTTCTCATTCAAGTAAAGAAAAAAAAAAACAAAACAACACCACTCTTTTTTCCTCTGGTCTCTTGTTTTCTCCACAGGGTTTGTGTGGGTCCCAAAAGCTAAAACTGACAATCTGCATCAAACACGCAAGACTCCCCCTCCAAAAAAAGCCAAGCCTAAGAATTATTTTTTTTATTTTTTTTTGCATTCTAGGTTCAGCCACCAGGAGTCCATGCAGTATGCAAAGTACTGATTTACACACATACAAATACAGCAAACCTCTTCATCATGAAAAAACACACAGGTTTCTTGCATTCAAGTCTAAATGCATCTGTGGGACACCATAGAAGAGGGTGAGTCTCCTCCTGCCTCTCCAGCATGAATGCAAGGAACACAGATTCCCGTCTATGTGTCTCCTATTTCTGCATTTGTCCTGCACTCCTTAAGTTAAACACAGGTTAGGAGTTAAGATTATTTACATGAAAACCTCACAGTGTGGAATGCAGTGGCTGCAGAGCTGATCCACTGCTGCTTTTCTACTAGTGCATTTTGAACTGCAACAGAAAAGCCTAATGGCTAGAGAGGAACTGCAAAACTTCTGTTAAACCTTAGAGGAGTCATCAGTTGCATCCCTGTGTCTCTCACCCAGCTGAGCACCACTGCTGCTCTCTGGGACACTGCCTGGTACAGCCCAGGAAAATGAAGAACAGAAGCAGCAACTGTCAGCTTTGGTGCTGAAAAGACCTGAAGAGGGAAAGTGCACTCCTCTAGCAGCAAGAGGCTGTTGTAACAAGGGACCTGGTGCAGTTCAGCATCTTCTCCAACATTCACATCTTTGTCAAAGTGATTCTGCTATTACTGTTGATCCTCTGCTCGGGTGTGCATGTGGCCTGTGAACAGCATCACTTGTAAGTCAATGCAGTATATAAACCACACACACATAATTTATAACTCCCTGTCAATGGACATCTGTGTACATCTCCAGCATAATTGTTCAATTTTTTTTGTTTTACTCGGGCAGGGGGAGAAGGAGAATGTTAAACACAGCCTTGATACTAAATGGACTGGCACACACTTGGTGTTTCAGATAAACACAGGTTAATTTGGCCTCAGTGGTGACTTTCTTCTGTATTTCACATCCATTTGCAAGGACTCTAGTTTTCAATGACAACTTCTTGAAGGAAGGGCAGAAGGGCAGGGTAAAATTCTACCCTGAGCACCAAAGGCAGTAAGCTCATCCTCCTCTGCCTCCTGCACTCCTACAAAACCCAAGAACAAGCCCTCTAATAAGCAGATCTTATCCTCAACTAGTTTTCACTTTCAACAACAACAAAGCTTATTACCAAAATAAATACCAAGTTAATTGAATAATAACTTCCCAAGAGAAAGTACGGTTTGCAACATCCAGGGCTACAAAAGAAATCCATAAACAGGATTTGCAGCCTGCTAGCACAGGAAGAGTTGTCAGTGACTGGTCCCAAAGATTCCAGTTAGTTTTGGTAGTTCCTAGACACAGCAACCTGATTTAAGCCAACTAACCAAGTACTAGAAACTCTACTACACCAGCCCAGCCCAACTGTGCATGATCTACCCTACCCTTACTCAATGCAGGTTAAATTACTGTGCACAGAGCTCCGTGCCATCCCTGCCAAACCCCTTCTGATCCCTCTCCTGCCTCACTGAAAGCACATTCGAGTAACTACAAAACCACACTGACACATACTCTTGAGGTCTCAGATGATGCCAGGTTTTATCAATACACGGCATTTTTAAAATGCTACATTTTAACAAGGTGCTTCTAAAAAGTTGATAGTAAAGAATCTTTCCAGTTTTCATTTAAAAGACCCTGCATGCTGCACAGCCAGCTCTCTAGACCTCGAAATCCCTCAGATCAGACTTGGGAGTGATGCACAGAACTCTTAGCTTGGCCAATAAACAGGCAGTATACATTTGTCTGTTTGTCTGGCTGGATTCTTTATTGAGCTGGATGTCTACCAGAGGCCAGTGACACCCTGCATTCCCAAGTTGGTTATGGAGAAGAGAAAGCACTCAGCACCTCAGTAGGGGCTCTGGTGGATGGGGCAACTCCAATTGTCCCTGAATTAACCAAAATCAACAACAGAACAGTTGAGACATTTAAGGGCTTGGCAGATAGGAAATGAAGACCCTGGGTTTCCTGGAATAAGACACACTGGAAAGGCACATGCCTTCACCTCCCACCTCTATTTCCTCTAGTGATACTGTGATTAATCTGGAGTGACACACCAATTGCCATCTATTGCCAAACTATCCAGTAATCTTTACTCGGCCTCCAAGTTCATTGCAGTAATTGCACATACACCACAAAGCAGGTATCTCTCATGACCATTTATTTGTCATTGCTGAGAAACAACTCCACCCAGTGTCCACTGCTCTCTGGAAAGACACCACTCTGCCCAACAGGACATATGTCACCACACACTCCATAGCCTTTTTCTGTATTGACTCTGTGGTCAAATTAAAATAAGCTGCTTGCACTGCTCTTTTTAACTCTGGTATCATCATGACCATTGACCTTTTGTTCATAAAGAATCTTAAAAATCCCCTTATACAGTATTCTGGTCATGCAGCAGAAGCAAACTCTGCGAGCCACACTGAGGTCCACGTTTGCAGCACTCAGGGCCTACACTTAAAGAACACCATTGAACACAGACACCATGTTCACATAAAGCTTGAAACTCATTTTTAAATCATATTTACATACAGGTATGTGGAGCTTTTTTGAATATTTCACATCAACAAAAGCAACCCACTGCTTCTCAGTTGTAATGGCAATGAGGCATCCATCTATCTCACTTTTGTGACTGAAAATTTCAAACAGAAGTCATGACAGATACAGCTAGGTTTGTTTCAATAAGCACCAAATGCTTAATAACCCACAGCTGATGGTAATTTATTTTAAATCCTGACAGTCCAATCCTCTTGGTGCATAGCTGTGTAAAACATGCCCCTTTTCAACTGCACAGAGCAGATTTTAGTTATATGCTCATCAGATGCTGAATCCTTGATTAGCTGTTTACTTAATAATTATTATTTTAGGATGTTTATATAAGAATTAAAGTTCGTTTCAAATTAGAGGCAAGTGAAAGGTACAACCATTGTAAATCAAAAAAATTTCAGTTTGAAATTTTAAGTATCATCTGACTCAGGTCAGCCCAAAGAGTTGTTTTTTTTATTTTTTTTTTCTAAATTCCATGCATTCCTGTAAAGAGGTGTATAAAAAGAAATGCTTCTGAAGCTCACAAAAATTGGCAAGACAATGGTATCTGCTACTCTTGTCCTGTCTCCTCTGTCACTAACGAGGCGTAGGTATTTTACTGGACAACACACACTAGTGCAACAGGTCTCTAAGTCACTGCACAATTGTTTTTAATGTTCTTAAGTTCCTTCTATCATTGCTGGAAAAATAACAACGGTGTTTCATACATAGGCATTTTTGGCTATTCCAGATACCCTCATCACCTGTGCTTAGAATCTTTTCCTACATCATAATGACAAGCAATTGACACCAAGTGGGATGTAGAAAACTTAAAATTTCTTAGGAAAAGTGATTTTTCTTCCCAGTATCTGTCTACTGATTCAGAAAGCTACCTATTCTCAGTTTCATCTTAGTCCTATTGAATTGCATTGTCTGTCCACAAAAACAATGTTGTCCACATTCCCAAAGATACCTGGTTAATATATGTAACTACCCTCTCGTTTGAAAAAATGAAAATGGACATTTGCCGATTTAAAATAAAATCTCAACGCCAAGAGAGTCACAAGTCTCAAACCAACACTATGTGATCCACTGAATCAGAGACAATCACTTCACCTTATTACTGTTGTTTCAGTGTTACTTCTGCCAACAGAAGCCCTCAAGTCCGCAGATTTCTAAGGCAGGCCAAAGAGATTTTTCAAAAATTAAAGACTTGGAACTCAAAGTGCAAGGTTAAACAAGCATGAGGGTACAACCACAGGTCTCAAATCCTGCCTTTGATGAGACATACTCGATTAACCCCCTTGCTTTTTTGCAGTGCTTCACATCCTGATCCCAGACTGTTTCAGGAAGGCGCTGACCATTGGCAGGTACGTGGAAACAAAAGCAAGAAAAAGTGGAACAAGAACTCCAGCAGCCTTAGGAAATACCTGGGTACTGGGAAGAGAAAGGAATACATTTCAGCCTTATGTTCTATATACTAACCAACACAGCCTCACTAGCTAGGAAAAGCTATTTTATTTCCAATAAACCCCAAACTCTGGTACTTTCAATGATGTTTTGATTCTCCCGTTTCCAAAGAAAAACTTCTCTGCAGCCTCACTGAAGCAGCAAAGAATTCCTTCACTTCCCCAGTCCCTCAGCCCTGCTGCTGTGTCCCACCTCCAGATCAGCATTCCCATAATGTCAAGGTGAGTTTGCAAGTTAGAGATGCTCACTGCCAATTTGTTAAACTGTGAACCTCATACACCAACAAGTTCCTGCATCGACTCATCCCTGTTCTCCATTCACAGCAACAATGCACTTTACAAGTAAATAAATCACCACCACCCAGTGAAAATAAAGGTCCTGTTTTACTGACAAAGTAAGAATGCTTGAACTTCCTGTTTTGAAGATTCTTGAAGACAGAATCTCACTCACTTGCAAGAGTTATTAAGAATTCTAAGAAACACAAAGGTGGGGTTTTGAAATTTTGGCATAACTTGCTCGTGATATGAGTGCATGGAACTAGCAAAATCGGTTTATTGCCTTTATTTTCCCTCAGACCACAGCTCTAGTATAGAAGTTAGCTCCTGCCACCTTGTGGGACTCCATGGATTTCCCTGAAAGCTTGTATCATCAGTAAGCTAGCGAGTTAAAACAAACATTCAGGATTTACTTTCCTTGTGATTCATCCTGGCGAATGTTAAAATAAGAGAGAAATATTTATGGAGAGAGTATGCCATTTTGAATATTTTCTGGTTCATTATCCCTAGCATTGTTTATATAATTGAATTGACTGATTTCGTAACCTTATGGAAGGTGTTTTAAATATTTAAATATCTGTCAAGAATCCTAAGTTTTGGAAGCTGATGCATCTAAGTTTAAAACAACACTATGATCAAATACTTTTCATCACTAATAAATTTCACATATTTAAAACAGATTCCACGTAGAAATAATACAAATTTAGGCTGAAAATCCTTGCAGTCAGGTGCAATTCCAAACCCAAATAATAACCTCAAGTCTCACAAGGAATTATGCATATGCTTATATTTTAACACAGAGATAAAATGCCTGGTTCTCCCACAACTTCTGATTGATTCTGTGTGTTTACTTTTTAACTGTAACTTGACTTTATGTTTCTCCTCCCCTCATCTCCCTCTGCCTCTTTTAGCTGACTAAAGGAATGAAAGTTCTCCAAAGAAGAATAAGACAATAGGAATGAAAGTACTTTTTCACCACAGTAACAAGAAGGTGAAAATTCATGGATCTTCACCCTCGTGTCTTACACGTCATCTACTGTTCCCCCAGACAGGTACCTTGTCACACCTCCTTTTTGGAGGTGCAAAAGACCAGAGCAGTTGCAGTCAATGAGAAGGGATGAGGTTCTCTTTTTATTTAAGGAAAACCCCTGCTGCTCCAAGTCTCAAAAACGAAAAAGCAGAGAGGACTGCAGATGATGTGAGCCCATGAACCGGAACAACAGTCTCAGTGTACCTGCTCCTTTTTACTCTTGGTGCCAAGTGATTTGTTACAGGTGCACAGAAATGTAAGAACAGTTTAGAGAGCACTTCCTCCACCCATCATCCTACAACTGCTTCAGTGAACTTGCTGGAGATCTACCATGCTGGGTACTTGATGCCAGCTGCAGCAAACTTAACTCCTTGGAACTTCCTTCTCTAAAAGAAAAACTGTCAAAGAGATGCAAAACAGGACCAGCTCTTCCTGATGTCACAAGCAACTCATCCCCAGTAAAGACCTTAGTAGCTCATAAAAAACCCTCAAGAACAACAATTACAGATCCATAGTCAAAAGAAATACATCAGGAATGTCTTTTTAATCCATAAACAGATTGAGTTTTTGCTCAAGGCTGAAATGATGACAAATGTCAGGCTATGAATCAAGCTGGCACAGTATACCTGAGGGACAGAAATTGTATGTTCTTAAACAAAAAGTTTCATGATCTCAGTATCTTCCCGGGTTACTTCACAGGCAGGGTTGTCTCTGACNAATTCCCCCCCCCCCCAACTCCTTATCCCCCCTTACACCTTCATAAAGTCCTAGTAGCCACACAATTAACTTGCAAGGCAAAGTTCAGAGGTGTCTGTGACAAGCTCTGACCACACCTCAGCTCCAACACCGAGAATCCTTCTCAGACTGAGGTGCGTCTGTGTCCTGGCTGCCTGGAAGACACCGAAATGCTCCTCACAGCTGTCCTTAGCCATCCCAGCCTCCACTACAGGAAACCCCAACAGGCAAACTGGCAGGGAGCTGTAGAAGACAGCCATCAGCCTGGGTGATCAGGGAATCAGAACTGCAGGGCATACTTTGCCCAACCTCAACACAGCCAGCACCTTGCAAGGACAGGATATGCCAGGCACCACTATTCTCTTACCTCACTCTTGGTATTAGGAATACAGACACCTCCTTATCCACAGTTACTGGGCTCAGACTTTTCCCTGCTTTGGAGCACCATGATGGTAAGTCAGTCTCATTGTAACTGCAGACATGTATCTAAGAGCCACCTTCAGTCCTTGGCTACAGGGAAAAAGAAATAGCATGCTCTAGCAACAGAATGGATCAGATCCAACACTCACTGCAGGTCTCAATAGCACCATAAAGCACAAGAAGAAAATATTAGGACCCTGCAAGAAATTCTGCTTTGATGCAAATAAATCATATCCTGCCATATCCTCTTATTTTGATCTGATTTCTCTACTAGTCCTATATTCTGCAGTGTTACTAATCCACCAGGAAGATCCCTGAGCTAACTTTCTGCTTGCCTACATGCCCATGGCAGTCTGAATGCAGTACCAGGTTGCTGAGCTAGTACCTTGCTTTTCAGGATGCTTTGAAACCAGTGGAAGTCTGGACGCACTTCTCACACCCTGACTAGACATCTCCTTCTTGGTAAGTGCAACTTAGTTGGATCTGTCAATACAGAACTCCCAAGCAGCAGCAGAATGAAAAATATCTGATTATTTTCAGTTCTCACTGTTGTCCACAGCATCCTCAACACTAGCAGCAAAAACTGACCAGCATTAACTTTGCTTAAAGTTGTTGAGCTCTCCAAGGAGACAGAAGCATCTGGTCCAGGTCAAGGAAGTGTCATGACATGGCTTCAGGTGGTTCCCATCTGAAACATTACTCCCTAGCTGTCAGGGTAATATTTGCTTTACTTGTTCTCAGAATATTTATTTTTCTACAAAAATGTTATTTGACTTTTGCAAACTTTTATTGAGGGAACTTTCCAAAAAGTCACAGAAATCGATTACTATATTCATGCATTAACTGGAGGAAGAAGTATTTAGCAACAAACAAAAAAACCCAAACCAAAACAAACACTATTGGGCCAATCACTCCTGTTTTTTATTTTACCTATATCCTTATTGATCTCCTTCCACAGCCAGCTGTTTAGCCATACATTTTAAAGATAAAAGAGGCAAGTTCTGAATGCAATTATCTTATTTGTTGAGAAACACCTCTGAAACACACTCAGGTTACAGAATTTACAAACTTCTGTATGTAACCAGCCATATCAGATTTCCAAGAGGAACCCTGCTGCTTCATAAACTGGAATACACAAGCAGATCCATCTTCACCATTGTTTCATTGATGCCAAGCCACAACAGCTTACCCAGAACTGTGCACGTGCCTAAGGATCTGTGCCAAAATGTCTCAGAGCAGGATCAGGTCCCTGTAAGATTATCTGCATGTAGGGCTTCAATCCTGCAACTGCAATAGCTCAGGGAGTCTGCTGTGAGAGAGGCACTGCAGGACTGGGGCCTAAAATAATCAAGTATATAAAGATCTTTGTCCTCTCCACAACTGAAGCACAATTCTTAAAAATGAACTGAACAAAAAACTTTTGTATTTGTGAAATAAAAATCAATTCTTTGGATGACATGCAGGACCAGCATTCTTCAGGCCAAGCTCCTTAAAATCCATAGGCTGTTTTCCCATTTTTTTGTTTTGTTGGGGTTTTATTACAATTTGTTTTTCAATTGTTTTGATTTTTTTTCTTGAAGATAGAATTACTAGAATAAAATCATGTTTCTCATCTCCCCCAGATGAAAACCCTACGAGGTCACTGTCTTAAAGGTAAGTTCAACACAGGAAAAACTCAGAATAAAAGACGCAAGTTTGTAAACATTTAAAAAAGGGTCAGCAGCTAAAAAAACTGATGATGGTGGCTGGAACTGTAGAGGAAGGATGGGGGATAACTCTCTTGGGATCTACAGATTTTTACCGATTATCTTCTTAGCTTTCTATCATTCTATTTCACTGTACAGCACACAGATGGCTGGATTTGAAATCAGAAGGGGAACAAGATATTAAGCATTTTCTGTGAAATCAAGTTTCTGGTTTGCTCAAGACTATGTACCAAGTGAGAAAGCAGAACACCTAAAACCCTAGGTCAGCACAGAAGTCCACAGCTCTGAACTGTCCCAGCCTAAGAAACAAAAGGACAAAATCCATGGACTCTCAGTCTAATCTACCTTGAAAGACAGTCATTAGGCTTGTTACTGACCTAACCCAAGTTCAAACTTGGGACCTGAACTACACAGTACCCCACAAAACCCCAAACTGCCACAACGCCAACCTCCTTCCAGGCCACTTGTGTCAATCCTTACAGCAAGAAGCTCTGGCTAGAAAGCTGAACACACTGAACTATGTAAGTACAGAGCAAGCCTGGCTTACAAAGTCCTTCTGAGCAGTAGGACATTTTAGCTCATTCCTGGAACCAGCAAAACTATGTTTCTACCACCTTCATGCATCTCGGATCACAAATAAAACATGCCTATGCATCCTTGAAAAAGTCACTTTCAGAGAATTAGGAAGACCAGACAGCAATATTCACACAACACCAAGTTAAGAAGAAAATCTGGATGGGAAGAACAGAACACCAGGCCCAAAACCTCTGACCTGCAAGATTAATTTTTCTATCAGGTAGCACCAGCTCTTCAATGTAGAGGAAGAATTCTGAACTGAACTTAGATACTAACAGATTTCACAAGTTGGTAAGTCCATACTGACTTAACCAGTAAGCCTGAAATCAACAGATGACAGTTCATTGTTTTTGTTCATCTACCAATATGGGAAAGTAATGTGCACATACACAGGGCAGATGTTTTAATAGCTAAGAGGTAGCTGGTGTATTAAGTTTAACAGTCACATAGAAACTTCCAGGAAGTTCAGAAATTCTGGACTTGATTCTGCCACCAGTTATCCAGATCTTACCTGAACATCCCTGGGTCTATTCTGCAATCTGCAAACGGGGGTGGGTAGCACTGGTTCTGAAATGTTTGTAAAATGTAGTTAGTTGATGCCTGTAAAAGTACACAACAGAAGAGCAAAGTGTTATTACACCCTAACGATATGCTGTTTAACAAAATATGTAATTATATAAATGACACCACCACCTATGTTCTACAGTACACATTCTTAAAGACTTTGTTTATGTATCTGTTTAGAAAGAGAATTGATTTGACTCTCTGGTAGAGGGAAGCTTCAAGTCCATCTCTCCAGAGAAAGAAGCAGGCATCTTTGTCTAGATCTTCACAAACAAGACAGGGCGAAATTTTCCCCCAGTATAATAACACCACCACTATTAATGCAACCCCATTTCATCCTATGACAGAGCCAACATCTGGTAATAAAAAAATGTAATTAAATAAATAATCTGGACAACTTTTCTCATTTTTCTGCCCTATTACTCACTCTCAAATTTTAATTCCAGAGATTGCACAACACTTCACAAAGGAAGAAGCCATCACTATACCAAGTTTGTAAATGAAGAAACAGAAAGAGAGAAGCAACAGTCTATGCAAGATCATGAAACGTGTTAATGGCAAAAACTAAAGCACTAGCCAGTGGGGGTTTTTTCCCCTGTTCCATGTGGCACAATTTTCACCCTTTGCCAGAATCCTTGAAGGACATGCTAACCTTTCATCTGCTTACAAAAATGTGAATGCAGAGTTGGAATGTACTTTCCCCCATTCTTCTGTTTCAGCTTAAAAAGTAAATTCTGCTAGACAGAGCACTGTGTATGTCCCAGGTCACACTTCAAGAAGTTCATTCAGTGTCTGGGACACATTTTATTAGAAACTCGCTCCAGGACCACTCTTCTAACCCTAACCCACCATCAAAGTATAATATATGCATTATCCTATGAATTTGTCTGCCTTAGAAAATAACCTGTCTTCAGCTACACCAGAACACAACTGGACCAAGTCCTACAGCACCAGGATACAAGTCTGTATCTAGCAGGTGACTTAGTGTGTGTGTGCACTTCACTTCTACTCCAGTTCTTACACCAGCATACCTCAAAAGGCTAAAAAGCCAATTAACAGAAATGTAACCACAGCTTTGTGAAAGGGATTTCACTGCTCTATTTGTTTTTCACAGCAAAAAACTTTGTAATGGCACGCTGTACCTTTCCTCTAAAATTACCACATACTTTCAACCAAATTTGTAAAACAGGAAAATTCACACCAACCACCAGTATCATCATACTGATAAAGTACAGATGACCCTTCAAGAGACCTCGATGAGATTCATGAAGGTTTTCTTAGAAGTCAGAATTTATTTCCACCGAAATCTACAGCAAAGTTTCCACTGAATTCACCATGCCAGTGATTAGACCTAATGGGGCACAGTTCCTGGGCAAGAGAGTAGCCCATTTTTGGATGGGAGGTGGGGGAATTGCACAGATGGTTGGCTGCCCCCATTGCTTTTGTGTGGGAGAAGTACTTGGGAAAGTGACAGAATCTGTTCTGCAAGAAGTGTATATAGTATGTATGATAATTGGAAAAAGACAGTTTATCTTCTGTATAAACTCAGAGTGCTAAGGCTAAGACAGTGCACCTGCCTTTTCATTCCCTCCATGCTTGGCTAGAGCTGCCACAAAAGCAGACTGCTCAGGAGAGACACTACTTTGGTTCAGCACTAACAGAAATGCTTCTCGTTGTGAAGATCATATTTTCCAAGGCCCTGAGTATGAGACTGTCCCATCAACTAAACACAGACTGTTGGTGCATTATTTCACTAAGCTGATCCATCTGACTAACTCTCCAAAGAAAGAGAAAAACTTGAGTTTTAATTGCAGTAATGGGACACCCCCACCCTTGCCATCTCATCTCCCCTTCCCTCCCCCCCCAGCGAAAAACAAAAAGGAGAGTGTCTCATTCTTCCAATCTAGTGTTACTGATGTAGCTACAGCAATGTTTTAAACATATACTGCTTCTAGCTGGTATTGCCACAATCCCTGTGACTAACACAGCCAAGTTCTGTTCAGCAGCCTCAGTGGAACTGCACCGGCTCACATCAACTCTGATTTCAGACCAAAGTGGATTTCACACCCCAATATTTCAGCCTGACCAGCAGCCCATTCCAGTGTAACACAGCAGGAAAACACTGCTAAGCACATGCTAAGTAACAGGTTTCCCTGAGACATCTCAGACAGAACACTGTCAAAGACACCAATTCTCCAGAGAAAATCTTGGCTCAAATACTGATTTTCTGAAAGGAGAGAAAGTCTCAACATTTCATATGTCTAAAGGGGAGTGTGGGGGGAGAAGTAACTCAGTACAAGAATAATTCAATCCTATGGAAATGCAGTAACTATACAATCTCCTGCATTATAAGATCATAGAATGGTTTCTGTTGGAAGGAACCTTAAAGATCATCTAGTTCCATCCTCCAGGTGTCCTTGCCACAGACAGGGACACCTTTTACTACAGTTAAATTCCTCAAAGCCCCATCCAACCTGGCACTGAACACATCCAGGGATGGGGCAATCACAGTATGCAGTTACTGTCACAGTAAAGAATTCCTTCCTTACATCTAATCTAAACCCACTCTCTCAGTCTGAAGCCATTCCCTCCTGTCCTTGTAAAAGTCCTTCTCCAGCTATCCTGTCGGCCCCTTAGGTTTTGGGAGGCTGCTCTAAGTTCTTCCTGCAGCTGTCTCTTTTCCAGGCTGAACAATCCCAATCCTCAATTTCTGTCTTCACAGGAGAGGTGCTCCAGCCTGCTGATCGACCTCCTAGCTCTTCTCTGGACTCGCTCCAACAGGTCCATGTCCCCAGAGGTGGATGCAGTACTCTAGGTGGGGTGTCACAAGAACAAAGCAGAGGAGGAGAAGTAAAGCATTCTGTTTAAAGACTTATGTTAAACAAGAGCTAATTGTTTTAGAGCAGCTAAAAAGGAATGCTTCAGCAATAACCAGCTTCTGTCAAAAAAGTTGCCTAAATATGTGACTACTATATTTTCTTATGGATTTTGTACCAAATGAAAATGATGACTTGTTCAGGGTAAGTGATTAATCTTACTTTGGCTTGTTTTCTTAAGAGTAGGCAATACTCAGTCATCTTCCCATTTCATTTTCTGAGGAAGGTTTTCTTTTTATTTCCTTATAAAAATCGACTGGTTTAAAACATTTGGGACCTGCAACTGCATTTTGGCCTTTACTTCAATTGTTTTCTAATTTCTACTTAGCTTTCTAACCTTATCTCTTTATATTTAGTTCTACAAGACCTCAATAACTGCTGAAACTTTGAATACCCTATACCCTGATGCCAAATAATATGGAAAACCTCTGTTTGCAATGAGGCCATAAAACCACTTCTTGAATTCCGTAACTCTTCCTTTGGGTGAGGGGGGACAAAATTGCAATCTACAAGTGTAACTGTGCCACCAAGCCTCAGACACACTCCACATTTCTGAGCACAACCCTTCTACTACCTGAGGTCTAACTCTGCATTCCTTAATGGTCACAGATACTGCTACACAGTTCCCCTGCTGCAGAAAAAAAGCCCTGCTTGGAGCAGCAGAGTCAATACATGTTATCAAGCTCTTTGACTGCTCAGATGCTATTAATATTTTGGCAGGGTGGAGGTTAGAATTCTTTGGCCCACGGAGTTGCTACGCATTTTTACCGATTTTTTTCCTAATTTTTCCCCCCCCCCATCTAATCCATCACCCATCAACAACTTGGTTTCACTTTTTGGTTTCTGGACACCAGTAGTGCTGGATTCCTTCCTGGATGTCATCAACCACCTTCTCCACCATTAAAGTCACAATCACATGTCACACAGTCTAAAGCAAAGCTTGCAACTGCAGTTTTGAAATAACCACTTCCATCTTTTTAATGTTAAGTACGTATCTTTGTAAACAGACAGGTACCTGTTGATCTTAACATCCTCTACATCTCTCTATCTTTGGGAAGCTACAGAGGGGTCTGGCACCCACAAAAATAGGTGAGTATGGCTGCAGGGTTACCTAGTGAGTTACTCTGCATTCCTTAATGGAGGAAGATACTGCTCAAGGCATCTGCTACTACGAACAGAAATTCCACATACTAGATAAAGAAGACATCTAACAAAATATATTCTGCCTCACAGAAACAGATAGAGTTACAAATTAACTCCTTCTGAACAATCATATCCAAATTTCAGATGCTATTGTTGCTAAATGTATTTTAACAAAAATACTTAATTGCAATTTGCCTTTAAATTATTACAAACCAATGTTAAAATCTACTGAAATATTACATAACTCAAATTATACTAAAATAAATTACAAATGTTTGATGTTAGATCTGTAAATACACCTCAAATTGTCAGCAGGTTAAGTCTTCACTGAAGTACCAAGATTAAGTATTATGTTTAGAACTAAGTTACCTGAAAGTAGTACCTTCCACTGCACTTGCAGAGTCTCTGCTCCATGACTCACTTAGTGCTGTTTGCTGTAAAGCTGAGAAACTAAACAGGAATTGAAAAAGCAAGATCATTTGTTTTCCTTCTCATCTGAGAAAACAAAGCAGAGAAGTTTGAGTTCTACCAGCTCTAAAAGCTTGCATTTGGTTAAGCAGAAAGGGTTACCTCATTAGAGATAATACTTTACTTATGTTTTAAGTGCAAACTCTATTTGCATTTAGTTGTGTGTATGTGTGTGTTGGTGCATGAGTGTGGCTTTATTAAATAGGACATTTTTAAAGGCCACAATTAAGAAACAGCATCACTTTTCATGTCCTAAATAAAACCTTTCTTAACAGTTTCAACCTAAATAAACGCACATGAGCCATGTAAGTGTGCAGGCATACCATGCATCCTCTGAACTAACAAAAAAGTAGTGCCAAATTTACTGTAAAGGCTATATTTAGCAACATATTTTAACGGTTGTCTACCAATAGAGACTGCTTCTGAAAAAACAAATACAAAAATACCACAGCAAAATGAGATTACAAGCACCAGCTCAAAGCAAGTGTTTACTGACCAAAATCAGGACTTAAATGAGTTCCATAGGTGCAACTGGGATGTCAAGACAGCAGAGATGGAAGTGCACGTATGGAGGGACTCCCCAGGGCCAGGGATACGAGGCGTAAAGCCCTCCCTGCTTCCAGTGTGCCTGCCCCCACGCTCTCCTTCAGCCCTGCTCAATCTCTGCAAAGCCTGTTAGTGCTCCACAAAACACCATCCCCCACTCACAAAGATTTTTTTCCCCCCCCTCTAGGATGCCTGAACCAGGACACACATGCTGTCCTCACTGAAGATGTGAGCTGTGCCCTTCTCTCCCGCAGCCCACTGCGTGGGGAGGGATGTCTGTGCCGACAGACTCACCTCCCGTTTTAATTCCCCCTTTCCGGAGGGGTAACAGCGAACCTCAAATGAAGCCTTGTGGGCCTGTCCAGGAAAGCAAGACAGCACACAGAAACTAGATCACTCGTGGCAGAGGAACAGAAGGACAATTCTTAGCCAAAACACGGTATCTGGCTGGTTTTCTCAGGTGCTTCCCTCTCCACACCCCAGCATCCTCTCCCTCGCTCCAGGCCCGTCACCTCACGGTGCAGCAGGACACAACAGCCAGCTCAGCAGGGACATCCTCCAGAGCCCACTTGGCTATATAAATAAATAATCCGTTTCCTCTAGACGTGTCTCGGGAGGGCAGGATCTTCCTCTGCTGATTACAAACCAGGAAGACTTTGCAGGCACACAGGCCCAGAGCTTTGTTTGGAGCTCCCACCTGAACAACAGGCCAGGCCCCACCAAGGGCAAACTCAGCGGAGACTTCAAAACCTGCAACTGAGTATCTGGGTCCCTCCAAGAGCTTCCTCCACAGGAAACGGAGGGACCAAACTGAGGTGAGGGCCCTCACAGTGCAAGGTTTTGCTGGGTCACTTTTAATCACAGATTTTATGCTGCCTTGGTATGCAGAGCTGAGGTGAGGCAGATGAGCACAAGCAAGCACATATGGGAGATGAAAAGGAAAATATGTATTTACTACCAGGGGAAACACTTGAAAGATTATTTTACAAACACACACACAGGCAATTCCTCCTCCTATTGATGGGAATATCCTTGTCATAGTAATGGAAAATGGACACATTCAACTGTTACACTTGACTATCTGTAATTTACTTCCCTTATTTAAGGGTTTCTGTACTAAGAAATAAAGTTAAAAACTTCCTTCCCTTGCTGTACTTCTGACACTGGTGCACTTTATTTAGTCTAACAGTTTTAAAATAATGACACTGGAGCTTCTGCTTGCTCTTTCAGCACTGAAACACAATTTTAATCAATACAACAGAGGAAGTAAATTGTGAATAATTGCTAACATTAATGTATTTGCTACCAGTTTTGTCATTCTTCATTTTGCAGACACCAAATTTCTCCCTATAAACACCTCTGTTTCTCCAAAAGCAGCTGGAAATTAATTATGCTATTTTTATTTTCTTATTAATTCATATGCTATAGTTCTGTAATCAGTGCTGGATCATGCTGCAATTTTGTGTACTTGTTTCAAAGTACATTATGAGCACTTGATGACTGATGTTTAACACAATGTATGAAAGAGCATCCCAAACAAATTAGAGGGAAGAAATACAAATAAAGACACTTTACTTAAATAAGAAAAAGAATTACTCACACATTCAAATGAGGAGCAAACCCTGAAACTCCCAAGTTTGTGGCATGGAGTACTCACCAATTAGAACTGCATCAGGTAAGAGGTTTCCACTACCCAACCTGAAATTTGGATAGAAGAGGAAGAACATCTGGACACAGACTTACCAACAAAGTACAGGTGAAAACGCCAGTTCTTTCCAAATCTATCACCTCCAACCACAGACTTGCAGTACATCAGGATGCTTTCTCTCCCTGCTCAGACAACCAATCTGGGAAGCACATTCAAACAAAATGCTTCTCTACCAAACGGCATTCTCACACTTCGCGCTCTTCCACCTTCTCCACATTTACACAAACACTGCGTGTTTCAGCTACGCCTCTCCCTAGTTCCAGCTTTTCCTACACTGCTTATCCTCAGGGCAGGGATGGCCTGTGAGCTTGTGCACTGACCACCAAGTACAACAGGTGCGTGACCCTGGCAGGACCAACTGCACATCAATAAGCGAGAATAATGTGAAATCTGCAGCTTCCCTGAGGAATTACAGGCCACCAGGAACTTCAGGCAGCAGATCTGCAAATGGGTGCACACTGCTGATGCAGCTCTGGTTCTGGCTTTTTGTTCAGGAATCCAGTAGCACAGTTGGAGCTGCAGGGCCGAGTTCTTCAGCCGTTAGGACAAGAGTAATTCATGTTCCTGTGCTTCACCCCATGCAGTTTAAAACATAATAAAATAAAATTGAGCATGATGTTGCTAACTGTAGGCATATGTGCCTCAAAGACCACTTGAGGAAAGCAAATCAAAATGTGGCCAAGCACAAAAATGCCTTTTTCATCAATCTGACAAAAAAGGGCAAATTCCTTCCAACTTCCACAGATTTTAATGCAGAACTTCCCAGTGTTTCAGCTCCACTGACTTTCACTGAGTTGCTTTACAGTGAAGAGAATGAGTTAAGAGATCAAGTTCTCCCTCATTCTTTCCATTCTCACCCCATGTTTTCTTTATTCAGCTTCATCTCCAAATTTCTCATGTCTCTCTTGAATATTGCTTTGACCACCACAGAGGAATGCATTCTCTCACATACAGAAATAAACCCTCTAGGATTATTTGCTCCATGAAAGAACACACAGGCTGCAGAGGGAAGATGTACTAGTCTATTGCAAGAGATACAATATTATCACCTGACATGCCTTCCACACCGCCATTGCTGGGTAACTCTTGATTGTGTAGGACATGGATGCAAATGAAAAACAAAAAGAGACAACTTCAGACACAGCATAAGCCTGAAGTCCTTATGTGGCCAGCAGAGAAAATGCACTGGGGAAGGAACAGAAAGGTATCAGTTGAAAGCCATGAACCCAAGAGCAGGAAAGATGACGGGTGTTAGATGATGGGCGTTAGATTATAGGTTGGACTTGACGATCTTTAAGGTCTCTTCCAACCTTGTTGATACTGTGATAGTACTGCTGGACACTCAGCAGCACAGTTTAGTCACCAGTTCTCAACCCAGCTCACCAGAGGCCCAGGCCCAGGCTTAAGCCTTCCTCACTGGAATCCTGCAATGTCCCAGCTCAGTTCTAATCAAGCAGCAGGCCTTGAATGTGTGCATCCAGCCCTGCCATGGGGAAATTGGGGTGTCAGGAGTGCAGGATGGCAGAAATCTTCCTGTGGCTGCCCCTGAGAGCCTCCACAACCAGGAACGCAGCTGGTGTGGCTCCGCAGCGTCCCACAGCAGAGTCCTCAACAATCTGCTACATTCATATCGCCTTTCAGAAAGGAAATATAACAAATAAATAACAAAAATACCCCAAACAGAACACACTTAACAGGCAGAGGGGAGACATCTTCCCAGTTCCCCTCAAGGAGGGAAGGTACAGACAGGACTTGATGAGCTTCTTGTCAAGAGAGCTCCCACTTGCATTAAGTTCCACGGATCCCATGCTGTGCAAGCCCACTGAATTATTTTTATCTTTGCTGAATGAGGCTCTGTGACATTAAGGGTCAATAAAATGCTGCTTCTTCTTTTCAGCATTTACTACATTTTATAAAATCTCTTATATAGAAACACCCACGTGGAAGATTTCTAACAATAAAAATTCCATGCTTCCTAAGCAACTGATTTTCTTAGTGTAGTCTCACAAAATCCTGTTACCTTTCCTTCCCCTCACTAAAAATTGGAATTTAGTTGTACTAGCTTTCTTTGTACTCAGATATGCCTGAAGCTAGCTAATTTTCACATGCTGAATTGTCCATGCTCATAAGGACTTGCTATCACATTATGCATTTGTGTGCTATATAGGAAAAGGCATGAACACTGGAAAGTGTCAAAACCATGCTTTTCCTCTTTGTCAGTTCGTATTTTATGTAATCAAATTTATAAATATTAAAAATAATAAAATGCTGCTATCATTGTGAGAATACAATTCAGTATACACTCAGGCACTAAGTGTGCTTTACTCCTCAAATACAACTCCAATTTTCACATCAAATCTTTATTTTCAGTAACAAAACACCAGTAAACAGCAAATCTGAAAATTTTACATATGTTTACTGGGTCTAGAAATAGAAGTTCAGTAACTTACCCTATTTATCACAATATTGCCAGAGTGCCAAAGGAGCTGCTTCTGTCAATTCCTTGTTTCATAACAAAATTAGCTGAGAATTCACATTAAATTATGAATATGAAAAATAATGTAACTGTGAAGAACTATTTCACATGAATTTTTTTAAAACTTTGCTACAAAAAACCCCATTCTCTTCATTGTATTAACCTTACGTAGTATTAAATACTAAGAGTATTAACAAAGAGTAATAAATAGTGCAATAAACACAGCAGCTTAAATACCATGTTTACTAGCAAAAACTCTTCAGTAAGCTCCTTCTCCAGACTCTTCTATCAATAAATATAACCACATTGGAAGTCAGTACCCTCATACTAGTCTGAAGGTGGGATTTTTTCTTTTTAAAAGCAGCATTGTGAATCAAATCTGAGTATGAGCAAAAGATGCCCAACTGGCACAGAATTCAGTGAGACTATTCACATCTCAAGACAACCATGCACCAGGAAAGCTTCAGAGCAGTAACGCACACCAAGGGAAAGGACACAAAACTGAGAAGCCAGACGTGGATTTTATTTTATTTTTATGCAGCTTTGTATCGCAGATGCCTAAAACAGGGATAAAAATGACTGTTCCTACTTTTGAGGTATGTGATTACAGCATGGCTTATGTACCTCACCAGGCAAGACAGAAAGCACATGAGTAAGACAATGCCTACAATTGCCAACTACTACTAATATTGTTATTATTGAGAAAATAGCACATCCTTTCTTCTTTTCAAGCAATGCAATCTAAAAGCAGCTCATCAAGCCTCTCCTGAAGCTGCAGTAATCCTTATGCTGGTCCAGGTCTTATCCCTACTGAAACTATCAAGAAGGGAGACAGCAGAAGGACTGTTTTGTGAAATTCACGTGTCCACAAACACCATTCTCACCCCACTGCTCTCGGACAGAAGCTGTTGGATCATTACTGATCTTGAAAAAACCAAAAAAAAATAAAAAGGAAACAAGTCCTTTTTGACATGAAACAGAATAAAAAAGCTTCTGACAGTGCTACCCCAGGAAAGGGGAAAACATGGTAGAAGGAGAAGAAATAACACTACAGAAGTTAAAGGTCAACTTTTTCCTATTTCTTCTCAAGAGTATTTTGAACTACATATATTATTTCAGCCCAGCTTTATAGACTCCTAAGTAATAAAGAAAACTTAATCAAGTTTACAGCAAGGTAAAACAGTAACTATGCTGCTTTGAAACAAACTTGATTCACTCAGGAGAACTGCCCCAACATACAGGCACCACATGATTTAATGAAACAGGGAAGTACCATTAGTCTCCATTTGCAGGTGGCAAAGGGACGTATGGCTGTGCTCGAAGAGCAAAGACCCTGGAAGGCACCAGCAGGCCACAGCAGTGCTGCTGACTCCACCAGCAGCTGAAGCAGGCCACCCTCATGACAAGGCACAGCAACTCTGACTTGGGTCCAAAATTTGGAAAGTGGCCTCTGGTTTTGACTACACCACTTGCCAGAGCTCATAGACACAGCCTGCGACACACTCAAAAATTAGAATTCCAGTTCAGTTCTAATTTTAATTTACAGTACCTTCCTCCACTAAGGAACTGCCTTCAGATGAGCAGGGAGACCTGAACACTACCTGAGCCACGAAAGGGAGGCAGAGTCTCAACTCCAATGCCCAAACTTCTCTGCAGGTGCACTTCCAACCTCCCTACCACAGCAGAGCCTTGCACACCACAAGTCTTGCCTGCCTTACCCGCACCTTCCCCACCAACACATGTGGTGGAAGAGTAACTCTGCCCAGCTCACTTGGTCACAATTTCCTCTCTTCATGCCACTCTTCTCCCAGCTCTGTGCCAGAAGACTGCCCTGCCTGATGCCATGCTGTCTGAGCTTCAGGGACACTGTGCATCCTCAGCCCGCAGACCATGAGCGGCAGCAACCTGGGAAAACTTTGAGCTCTGAATGCGAGCAATTCTATCAGTGAATGTAACAAGACTTGTCATCTGCTTAAAGATAGTCACATGCTTACAAGATCACAAGCTGTGGAACCACTGATTTACGAACAAGGTGTACTAAGATCATTCTGGATGAACAGGAAAAACATTAGCTAGAAAATAATTGCACGATTACCTCTGATATTTTACACGGAAAACTGACAGATAATATCTTTAATTATTCACACAACAGCTATGAAAGAGAAAGGTTTTCTTCCTTGAATAGGAAAATAAACATGGTCAAATACCTCTCACCATCACTCCTACACTCCTTTCCTAAATAAACCTCCTGCTGAAGCCAATGGAGGTTTTGCAGGCGACGAGCTCACGGCAAGCAGCGCGTCAAGGACAAGCTCCTTAAATATTCCAGGTTTACCTCAACACGGAAACCAGTTACGTTTCTGCTGCATTATGCGTCTGCTGGACATGGTTTGTCAGCTTGCTGTGCCAAGAGGGATAGCAGTATGCAGCAAACTTTTGAGACCACGGGTCCATTTTTGAAGCATTCACAAGGCCTCGTGCTAAGCCTTCCAGCTTGAGACACACCAGCACCGTACTGGCACTTGCTAAGCAAGACCAGAACCTAGGTGTCCCTCCTGTAAGCCAAGAATGAGTTACTACAATCTATTCATGAACAGTTACTTTACTGAGAACTATAGAATAAAAGAAATCTTCCCTTTTACCAAAATAAAGGCTCCCTGAAGTAAATGGAGGTTTCTAGTCACGGACAAATCTAATGAAATCTCTATTCTCACCTTCACTAGGCATATTATTTTTATTGCCTTTTTTTTAAGCTATAAGGAAATGTGTTTCTTTTCTTTCTCTAAAGCTTCTATTATGTCTTTTTTGTCCAAGAGACACCCTACCCTTTTCTTTTTTCAAGCCAGTTCAACATCAGGCAGGAACTACATTGAGCATGATGCACAAATTCAAGGTCCACTCCTCTAAAAGCGTGGGAAGATTATGATCACCACTTCACTTCCAGGATAAACATTCCATGCATCCAAAAGACTTCATCACATAAAACTAAAACCAGATAATGACTGAAGACACTACCTGAAGCAAGAGCCCTGAGCTGTTCTTGTTCAGTACCCTCTACTATTACTCGGAATAAAGTCCTTAGCACTCCAAGCACTCTGACTCTTACCTGAAAACACAGAAAATTAAGTTCAGAAATCACTACATTTGTATTCAGCCCTGAACGACATTTTGAAGCCTATCTGCCAGTTTTTGAATTTCCAAATGCGTTTTTACTCGGGAAAAAACTGTTGCACCAATTACTCTTCACATAACACGATCCTTGTCAGTAATGCTATAAAACCAAAAGCAATATTCTCCTATGCAAGTAGTCTGTCAAAGAATTTCAGTAATTGAATTTGGTGTTTGTACTCTTAGACCTACACATACCAGCTTCACTGCACACAAAACCTCTAAGTCCTAAATTTGGGTGTAAATCTGCAGGAACCAGAGAACAGCAGAATCCTCCCATCAAACCAACTCCCCACAGTGGTTATCCCAGCCTTAGGACTAGCTTTGTGGTCATAATCTCACACCAGAACAGCTGTTCCAAACAGCCCCCTTCAAGTCAGCATGTTTGGGACCATCCCTTATCCTGTGTCTGCTATACACTGCCTGGAAAAGGTCAAGAGTATGCTATTAATCATTTGCACTTATGAGTACTAAGCTTACCCCAAACACACATCTTGGTCTTTTTAACCATGTACACAAGAGTACCAAAAAGAAATGCTAACTCCCACTTTCCCATTTTGGGCCACACACAGTTCAGTGCCACCATGGGAGATTGGGTGAGAAATGTTGCAAATGCCACTCGTTTTATGTCATCTGTGAATGTGACCCCCAAAATTTAGGGCCTCTTCTTGAAGCTACTATTTCCACTACAGCTTAAAGGGTGTCAAGCCCTTCAAATGGTGTCAAAACTCCTCCCAACATACAGATTAAAAAAAAATGTTTTTCTGTACCTGAAAGTTTAAGAATAATAGTAAATTAGTCACTAAGATTCACCTTTCAGATTGATTGGTACCTGCATTAATCAATGACAAAAAAACCCCCAAGAACACAGAAGGACCACGGAAGGAATTCTAATTAGCTCTCAGTTTATGTGTTAAACCTGAACCAACTCCTGCTGCAGTAGCATTACAGTTTGCTAAACTTCGCAGTGATTCTTGACCTCCAGAGTTTTCATACTTTTCTACCAGTGAATTTTAAAAGGACTTCACTGCTCATTAAATTTTCGACCTGTGTGCTGCACTTTGCATATTCTAATGTTACTCTGGTTTGAAACTTTTGCCCTAAGTCAACCAGCTGACTATCTTTACAAAACAGAGTTTAAGGAAAAAAACAAAACAGTAGGAAAACAAAAAGTTAAGAGAGCTCTGAATATGCACAGCCTTTTAATTCCCAGGTTATTTGGATGCACCCCCACATACAAACTTTGTAATCTAGCAGTTGCTAAGAGCACCCAGAGACGACGTGTTTTCTGAGGCGCTAAAACACGAAAATGCATCTTCCACATAGAAAGTGACAGTATGAGGACCTCTGTCTTATCAACAACCACCAAGTTCTTTTTCCATTTGTACAGTTTACATACTTACCCAGGAAGGCAAATGGAAATTCCAGACAGACGAAGATGAAGCTGTCTCAAAGCCTTTGTCATGTGATAGTGACCTATAAAGTATCAAATAAAGGCACAACATCAGCACACCATGATTTTACAATATTGTAACTCGCCACAACGCCAACAAGAGGAAAGATCCCAAAACTTGAAACTTGCTTCCTCCTCACCTCCACCCCAGCTAGGTCGTCATTAAAACAAGATGCCAGTCGCAGGAATCGGTAAGGAGCAGACAAAAGATGCACCGTGTCTTTAAAGGGCATTAGGAGTGGGCAAATGGAGCAAATCATCTGAGTGCGCATCAGCAGGGTGGGTTATTTTTCCTCTGTCTCTCGCACACAGGGATGCACGTTTATGGGCGCACACAGACACACGTACGTACACACAGGGATGCAGCACGTAATTATTTACATGCACACACAGACAGCCTCGCACGGATTATCAAAATAAAAGGCACAAAGTTGACCACCATCTGCAAGGAGGCGTACATAACAATAACCCCCGGGAACTTGCACAAGTGAGCGATCAATCCCCGCGCGTGGATAAGGCAAACAACGCCAAAAATTAACAAGAACGAGCCGCCACATCGCAGGTACGACACCCACCCGGGGAAGAGACAGACACACAGACAGAGACAAGAGGGACGGACGGAAGGCTGCAAAGACTGAACACAGATTCAGGTAATGTCCGTTCCCCCCCGGCAGGGCAGGGCAGGGCAGGGCAGACCCCAGCCCAGAGCTGCGGCCGCCCCTCCGCGGACACAGCCCCCCGGCGCTCCCAGCCGCCGCCCGCCCGTGCGAAGTGTAGGGCCACGGGAATCCGGGCTCCGGGGTGGGGTGGAGAGGAAAGGTATCAAATATGGAGAAAGACCGCCGTGACCCAGGGTCTTCCCGTGTCCCCCACCGCGCCCCCGCCCTCGGTCACCATCAAGTTTGCATCCTAGTTACAAAATGTCGATCTTGAAGGCTGACAAGACACAGGGAGAGGGGGAGAGAGAGAGTGAAAGAGAGAGAGAGAGAGAGAGAGAGAAGAGAGAGAGTCCATCTTGCTTTGAGGGGGGAGGAGAGGAGCAATAATGCAGCGCATAAATCTCACCCTCCCGGGGGAAAAGTCTGCACAACACCTTTGGGGGCGGGCGGCCGCGCAGGGAAGGGGCGGCGGCGCGGGGAGGGGGCGCGGGGGGCTGCCCGGCCCTCCCAGCTGCCCTCCCCGGCGGGCTCCGGCGAGGCAGGCTGGCAGCAAACACCTCCCTGCTGCTCCCCTCCTCCTCCCCGCGGGCCCGGGCGATGATCCCTCTGCCGCTGCCGCCGCCGCTGCCACCGAGGAGGTGGTGCCGCCGCCGGGAGAGCCACATGGAGCCCGGCACCCCGTGCCCGCCCCGGCAGCCGGGCCGGGCCCCTCCGCCGCCCCGCGGGGCTGCGGGACTTGGACGTGTCACCAGCAGGACGGGCAATGGTTTCGGCGCCCCAGGCCCGAGTGACCACCGCCGGCCTGGCGGCGCCCCGGCCTCCCCGCACACACTCACCTCCGCAGAAAACTTTTAACCGCGGGCCTCCCCCGGAAAAAGTGGCGGATCCGCCCCGCACACGGTTAAAGCCCCGCGGCCCCCCGGCTCGGCTGGCGGCGAGCGGGGGAGACCCGGGCACGGTCCTTCCCCGCCCCGGCGGGGAGGGAGGGAGGAGGCAGCAGGCAGGGAGGGAGGGGGCGGGCAGCCGCCTGCCGGTGCCTCTCGCCCCGCCGCCGTGCATGTCGCCTCGGCGGCTCTCGCATCGCTTCGTTTTACCTTCCTCATTCAGCGGCGGCAGCGGGCTGCCACCGATATTCCTAACGCAAACCTGCTGCCGTGCGGCGCCCGGGATTAACGCGACTGCCTCCTTTCCCCTGCCTCCAACCCTTCCTTCCCCGTCCTCCTCCTCCTCCTCCTCGCAAACCCACACTGGATCG